>JABUQX010009022.1:80000-82985 GCA_015478945.1 Trachelipus rathkii
TTTGTCTTTAGCTCCCCACGAAAGATCCTAGGAATATAAATAGCTTATAAAATCTACACACGTGCAGCTGAATTATATTAGTTTTGAGAACTCTAGCCACCACAGGATACCAGCTTGTGTGTCAGTTATACAACACTCGTTCAGCCGGTAAGTGTTTTGGGCATAGGTATAATTATCTTTACTACTACGTAACCGTAGTCAGTGAACGATGCCGTGACCGACATGTATCGTATCTTCGTTGAATACGAATGCTAACAGACAGTCTAAACTATTAACTGATATCTCGAGCGTTCCCAGTGGTACAGGATGAAAAGCAAATTCATAAGTTAAAAGGTGCTGAATGGAACAGACTTTACGGAGGGGTACGAAAGTATCAGCGGCAGTGCAGCGGAAATAGCCTTGCTGTTGTAGGGGTGGGCAGGATAGGAGATAGTGCGCAGGTCCATTGGTTAGACTGGACTGGGCCATACCATCAAGCCATTGATTATCAACTGCGAACCATTGCAGAGCCTCGTGAACGGTGGACTTAAGCGCCTAGGAGCATACTCACTCTTTAGATGGTTCTCGGTCGCACCGAACTCCTATATGACCTTCGGTTTGACTAACCACATCAACGGACTCTACTATATACTATCTGAGTGCGTCAGGGTGAATTGGCACGGAGGGTACATGTTCCACCAGGCCAGTAGTTATAGTCTTTCAACTCTTCCAGCGAGCAGAAAACAGCGGTGCGCACAGATGGAAGTTGGGCTATTAGAGGCAATGACAAAGGAGGGAGCTGTTCTAGCCCACTCACGCAGCGAATATCCCACTTACCTTTCAATTCGATAGGCCAGCCATTAAGCCTGGACCAGCCAGTTCTTCAATAGAGAAATTTAATTAGGATAAAATAGTCTAATAATTAACGGTTACCCGGACGTCTATTTCCAGCCCAGCTATTTCGTGAATGAAATTAGGATGCAGCCATTTGATCCGCCAGGATCATCCAACAGGACAGTGGATTTAGCATCGGGGTCCAGGAGACGTGGATGTCGACAACAGGTCGTTTCAGTTATAGCCAATGGCTATTCACGAGGAATTACACCAAGAAACGATTGGATGTGTATTAGTGACATTGGAATGAGAAAATCGTTTTCGGGACTGATCATTTCAAAGTTATCATTATGACCTAGTAGCACCCAACCAAACCCTACAGAAAAGATCAAATACGTTGACCTGACCGTGGCTAACTGACTGGACCTTAACTTCCCATCTGTGTGGGCTGTTTGCAAACAACCTTCATAACGGCACACAAATCGGCGTTACTGCCTGTTTGGAATATACTCAACGTAATATGAGCGTAGAGGCTGAGGCGCTCAAATGATAATGCAGAGGATGTAGCACATGTTGATGGAAGAATCGGACAAAAATAAAATAAAAAAAAGGGAAGATGGAGGAAAAAATAACCACGCAAGAAAAAAACCAAATCGGAAGAAAGAAAAGAACAATCGTGTTTATTTATATATATATATATATATATATATATATATATATATATATATATATATATATATATATATATATATATATATATATATATATATATATATATATATATATATATGTTTGTTTCTATAGATTGGGAATCACTAATATAATTAGTGATAAAACTAGTGTTAATGATATAGTGGTAGTGTTAATAATTTGTGCTAATAATAATAATAATAATAATAATAATAATAATAATAATAATAATAATAATAATAATAATAATAATAATAATAATAATAATAATAATAATAATAATAATAACTAATAATAATGATGATAATGATAATAATAATAATAATAATAGTAATATAAAATTATTAGTGATAAAACTAGTGTTAATGAAAATAGTGAGTGTTAATAATTAGTATAAGTATTAATGTTATTGATAATAATAGTGTTAGTAATGGTAATATTGTCACTGATGTTAGTGTAATATATATTTGTATTTGTATGACGTATGCATGTATATATGTATGTATTTGTATGTATGTATATTGTATATATATATATATTTTTTCTTTTTATATATTTTATATTTATTTATACTAAAAGCCACCCGGTAGCTCAGTGGGAACTGGTCGGGTGGGAGAATGAGCTATTCTCCCTTTAGACTTGGCTTCGTCCTGCTCGGACGTTAAACGAGGAGTACACCCCCTCTTTGATGGGGCTCTGTGCGTGAGTGATAGTGTTTATATATATAATATATATATATATATATATATATATATATATATATATATATATATATATATATATATATATATATATATATATATATATATATATTTATATATATATATATATATATATATATATAATCACCCATCTTCTCTCCCCAAGACTAGGGGTAACGTGCGTAGCATGCACCGGAAACAGTATAGTAGATGAACATGACTAAAGTAGAAAAGAAAGCCCACCCTTACAGCCCCCCTTTATATCCTTTAGCGAGAACTAGCCGCAATCAGAAAAATCCACCCTAGCTTCACGACGTATCCTCACTATTGCATCTCGGCAATGTAGGGTTCATCTCTTTCCCAAGGTAGCCCACAACCATAACCCCTCACAAAACCCCGCTATTCACTCCTATTATGCACATTTTTTCTCGCCTCTGCCAAACTCGCATTCCTCTCCTCCAGGCATTCCTTTACCGACTCAACCCACTTTTTCTTGAGTCTCCCAGCCGGTCGATTACCAGTACACTCACCACTATACATCCGCTTAACCAACCGACTATTATTTATCCTTTCCGCATGACCAAACCATCTCAATGTACTTTCATTTATTCACTCATTTACTTCTTTCTTCACACCACATAACTCCCTAATGCGTTCCTTCCTCATTTTATCAATTCTTCTCACACATAACACGCCCCTAAGATTGTCCATCTGAACACAATGCATTTTAAATCTATAAATCCTATTCCACACCAGGTTCACTTCTTTACATTAACACAAT
>JABUQX010009023.1:0-20000 GCA_015478945.1 Trachelipus rathkii
AATATACATATTTTTAAATTATTTTCTAACTAGGCAAATTAATATTGAAGCTTCTTTAATATGCATAAAAAATTTTTTTCTACACTGAAAATTTTGTTGCAACATTTTTGTCACAACAATTCGTTAGAACATTTTTTTGGTGGTATATGATCGCATGAACTCATTGAGGATATTATGTAGCTGACTCATTGTGGGTGTTAACATCCGACTGACTATGCAAATATCCGGCTTACTCATTGTGGATGTAAATATCCGACTGACAGATTATGGATATAAATATCCGACTGACTTATTGTGGATGTAAATATCCGACTGACTCATTGTGGATATAAATATCTGACATATCTGACTGACTCATTGTGGATATAAATATCTGACTGACTCATTGTGGATGTATAAAATTAATCCGATAAAACTGTACCTCACATTGTGGATATAAATATATATTTGACAATATCGTATACCGAATAAATACTAACGAATAACTCGATCATTCGTACCCTCGAACAGTGAGTGGTTTGTAAAATAATACTATTGCTTAATACATTCATAATTGTGTCGAATATAGGCTTGAGATAGGTCTGAGAACACAGTATTTTTTGATCTTGACTCATTCGCCTAGGAGGTAATAAGTAAATCCTCATGAAGAGTGACTCATTGCTGGATGTAAATATCCGACTTCATTGTATTGTGGATTCAGATAACGATTTAGTTTATGTAACGTACTCTGAATGTAGAACATTTTCGGTTAACGCTACTAATGTTACAAATATTATGGTATACCGTTTCACCACCTGTATAGCGTAAATCAAGTAAGCGTAATAATAGGACTAAGTTCCAAAGCTCACTGGTGTATTTAGTGATAACTCTGTCATATTATGAATATCATAATTTTTATTGTCACATGATTCTAGTTTCACATCAGGAGTTATATAATTTTAAAAAATCTGATTAGGCCTTGATGCACGTAGTAGTAGTGGTGCCACAGGGGCACAGGGGCCACATACCGAGCAAAAAATAATTAATCTACTATAGGGTAATCCTCAATCTCAAATTCAATATCCTATCTTAATTTACTCAGGTTAAAGGAATGGATCATAAGTCTATATATCTAAGGAATTAATTTGCTGTGGAGGGCGAATTGCACGGGTGCTGACTCAGGCTGGAAACTAACTGAAATTGTTCGAACCCTAGAGTTGCCTATACGTACTCACTCATAACACTGTTAGAAACTGTTGGATGCTACCTAGACAATCCCAGTACTGCTTCCGAGTGCGGATGCGGATGTAGTCGGCTGTGACAGTATAATAATAATATATGAAAGGTGCGGTTTAGCCTGTGTGACGTATAAAAAACGGTCTTGATGGGTTGAGTGATATACATATGCCAAGGATAGTATGCTCTTAGACTGCAGCCGAATCCAATCACCTTTTGCATAAGCATGCCCTACCAGTACTCAGGGACTAACATTGTAGTATTGGAATGCTGCGTCAATTTTCCTAGCTGTGGAGATATGTAAAAGAATAAAATTGTAAAAGTGTAGCTTCAGAGACTAAATATTAATAAATATCTAAACCTACAAATAAGAATGTAACTCACACTTGGCATCATGTGAGGTTTTTCTTAGACTAAAATTATTATGTTTACGAACTGAGCCCTTGTAATAAAAGAGATAACTAAGAGAACTCACTTTTTAGAGAGTCCTACGTATAAAGACTTTATAATAAATATATAATTTCTCTAGGCTATATATATATTATTTTTTTAGATGTTGGTGACAAATATATAATATATATATATATATATTATATAATTATATTAGTAACGGTATTTACCACTGAAAAGTAAGGGGTATCGTAAGCTGAATAGGGGAACATACAGTAGGTGGGGATCGATTTTCCATACCCTGTAGGGGAGGTAGGCCGAGGTAAAACCTACCGCGAATCAATACCTATACAAAACCAGAGCGGTGGTTCCGGAGACCTACTCTATCACCGAGAGGGGGTGAGGAATTAGATCCTACCGTAGTTACGCTGAGTAGGCCGAAAGAGTAACCGACTATCTGCACTGGGTACGAAAGTGTTGATGTAGTCATAATAAAGACACTTGGAGATACCTCTATTTAGACGCACAAAAAAAAAAGAGCAGTCAGTCACATACTGTTAGAAATGTTATCGAAGGAGTGCTCTCTATTTCTTATTTCTATCTTTTTTTTTTTTTTTTTTTTTTTTTTTTTTTTTTTTTAAATCCCTATATATTTCCGCCTGATCCACACCAATTGGAAGACACGCCGCATACGCATTCCAAAAGCATCTGGAAAACAGTTTTTTCACAAGTCTCTCTCTCGGCTTTCCAGTTTATCCATATGGTTTTATGGAAATCGGAGAGGAGACATATTTAATTGAGTAATAATAGTTCCATTAAAACTGAAAGTAGAAATGGATTATTGTCACTGGAGATATAATTTAATCAAAATACATCTCAGTATATATCCCTAAACATATCTTCATTAATTAATACTTTGGTATATAAATTTAATAATAAGATTATGTCCGATATATATTTATCGAAATTAAATAATTATATCATTTTCAAATAATCGGGGAGCAAACTAAAAAATTTATTATATTTCCAATTATGTTTTATACATGTTAATATTATATATAAATATAATTTATGAGTTTTTAAGCAATAAAAATAATTTCATTGAGAAAATAAGTAAAAAATAATTTTTAATCACGACTTCTTATTTTTAATCAATTCTGAATAATACCTAAATAATGATTCGAAATATATTAATATTTCTTAGAGAAAGGATGGAATTATTTAGGAAGTCAGTGCAAATGATTTTGTTGTCGATAAAGAACGGATGTTTCATCGTCAGTCAGAACAATAATGAAGATTTTCTTTCGCATGGTTCAATGAGGTGCAGAATGATCCGTTCCAATGTCCACTTGGTACAAATCGATTTTTTTTTACCCAACTGCAGAGATCTGGTCTAGGACAAGGACTATAAGGTCACCAGCCATCATAACCTAAGCTAGATCTCATAAATTGACAGCTATTGCTTTTATTACTCTATTAATCAATCTCACAAACATCCATGAACTTAAGCCCTTTCCAATTGACCTTAGCCGACGTATGGTGAAACGGTACGTTGGAATCGCTGTGCCGTGGACAAGAAGGGTAGAATAAAAGGAAAGAAGTGATGAAACGAATAAAGACTTTGATAGGTAGGGAAGACTGCCTGAAAAAAAAGGGCAGTCACATTAGTTATGAGAAATTCAGCCTAGGGTCAATAAATAAACTAATAGTAAGGGTCATTTCACGGGGCGGATGGAACCTCACTATAGACCTCTTCGTCATAATAGGACTGAGGTGATTACCATTATACTATAATAGGCCTACAGGTGAGCATCAAACCATATGATAATCAAAACAAAGTACCTAATATATAGTGACCTAGCCATTCCATCCTGTTTAATATGTATATGACAACATTCTTCTTGGCATATCATGCATAATAAAACAATTTCTTCTACTCCATGAGCATAACAACTTTATCTCACTCTATCCACTTTTATTTTTTAGGGTCTCCATTCACGTCGAGTTTCACCAACAAACTACCACTATAATAATACATTCGTATTATAACCACCGATATAATATTACTCCTTTCACTATGACCAAAACCAACTCAAACGTCTTTTTCAATTTATTCTATCTGATTTTAACCCTGTTCTCTCACACCAAATACTATCTTAATACGTTCATTAATATATCCTCATTTTCAAATTTCTTATTCACACGCACATACAGCGCGGCTTACAAGATTAGTCAAATTAGTACTTGCTCTGAAATCTGTACATTGTATCTTTTGATGACTGTCTATAGCCTATCTTAATTTCCTCATTGAATCTCGGAATGTACATGTAGAATACAATCTGTACTGAATTGCAAAGTTCTAAGACCGGGTAACACCTCTCATGTAGCACGAATGTTAACTTATGGACTATGAATCTCTCGAGCCTTTCGATTGAGTATCTTCTTGGTAAACATGTTCTCTTGGCTAAAGCCTGATTTGCAATTGTCTTTTGCCAAGTATCTATATCTAATCTCTGTGTGAGCAATACAAACACTTTTCCTTATTTAATATTTATCCTTTGTTATACATTTCTCAGCAACGTATTCGATTTATTTTTACTATTCACATCTCTATCTAATATTACTGTTCTTATATATGTATTCTCACTTATAAATATCACATATTTTTCCATTATATCAGAACATAACGCCCACTTAAAGATTGAGTGTCATTGTCATTTATATATATACTGATAAACTACCATTGTATATTATTAATGAGTCCTAATACCATATATATATATATATCTTAATTCTTACCTGACCATATAGTAACCTAACTAAAACATTTAAACTATTAATATATAATATATATCAATACTTATATCGACAACATACCCTATACCCTCATGTAAGACCATAGGCGACAACTATCACAAGACCTTAGTCCCTTTATACATATCTCACAACGATTTAATATTGATATATCAGCACCTTGGTGACATTCAACTAACTTCCTAATATCTAACTATATACTGCATCATTACGCTCCTTTATTACCATATTACAACTATAATATCCTTTAAACATATTATTATATAGTATCAGTATATAAACACATTTTTCCAACCTTAGCTCACCATCTAACAATAAACTTCATCACTACTATAGCTGATACTGTCCTCACTTACTAATAATCTAATTAAACCTTATCTACTTATTTTGTACTAACGTTTAACTTTTTAAAACACATCCAAATATATCAAACAGTTCAACAACTCTAACATCTTTAAAAATCCAAATTAAGAATAAAAAAATAACCAATATCAATCTCATATAATATAGGTTAATAGGTAGAACAATACCTCTATACACTTATATCTTACTATTCTCTACAATATTTCTATAACATTACCTATCCCTTATGTCCACTACCTTATACTTTACTTCTTTCTAATATACTATTCTCAATCCACATACAGATTTAAGATATAGCGCCAAGGAGCATAGACTAATCTGTCTTACTCTGCAAATATTAATAATTTTATATATAATATATACTAATATAATATCATATTCGAGAACTATTTTTCTTACACCGCTCTATTACAACTTAATTCGTCAAAATTCATATCAATTTTATTACATCAGCTTAATTCATCTCACAAGAAAAAGAAAATAGTAGATAGCACACTCACCGACAAACATCACTAGTCAAAGAGAGAGCCATCCTACGACGACCCTAACATCTTTTTATATACTCATGTAATGAGAACTCGCTGCAGTCAGACAAATTCCACCTCTGATGTGACCATCCATACACATTTCACGGCGCACCAAACTCCATTTTATTCGTGCTCGACCCTCCTCCAATTACCCAAGACTCACCCTCCAATATTGTTTCAAATGTCCAGCATCGATTTGATTTTCGCACAAAATCGTGCGCGCGTAATTCACTCCTTCTGCTCCAAAAGGTGGGAATGCCACCCACCATGTTTACTATCCTAACAAAACCCGGCCCAATATTCACTAGTTTCTCATTACCTTGCTCTATCAGTTCCAAGACCGTTCTCATCTCTCTCTATGTCAGCATTTACTTATTATGTTCGACAAGATATATCTCTCATCCTCTATCTTTTCTCTTACTAACCGTCTCACCAGACTAAGTCGACTCTCTCCAACTTAATAATTAATACTTAATAAAACACACTTCCACCTACTACTCTATATATAAAAGGGTAATATAATGGCTACCCTTCCAAGCTTTACCATCGGAACATATACCGACTCCTATTAACCATCAACAATATGCTTTCTGTTATCCAATCATGACGCAAACCATCTCATATAACCTCCAATTTCTCCATATCATAATCTCTCATCATCTCGTCTTCTGGTTCCACTCACTCTCTATATAATATCAACTCTGTAATATCTGTATCATTAATCCTCATAATTTATCAATTCTTTACTCTAACGCCTATATAGATCTTATCACTTCTTATTTATTAATAATACAGACCTTATATAAGATTATACTACTACCTATATATATATATATATATATAAGTATAATATATATTATAATTAATAACTAACAGGATTAAACAACATTACCTCTTAACGTAAGACCTACTAGCCTAATAATGAACCTTAGTCTGTTTACATATCCACTCAAAAGGAATAATAATTGCCACCAGCCACCATACCTGCTAATTCACAAACTATTTCCTTACTACATTCGGTACTAATCATCCGTTCCCCTTTACAATCATTCGAAAATTCCAAAACATAATATATCGTAAAATGGGTTTATGTTTATACGACTCGTGAGAATTCTCACTTGTGAATTCCGAGGAAGGATTGGTCTTTGAGAGGATTGCAGCTAAAGAGAACTTTTGGCCAGGATTGTAAAAAAGGATGGGTTAAAGAGGTGCACGATAGTGATAGCCCGTAGATAAGAGTAAAGTTTATGGTTGGACACTCGGTGTGAAGTTATGCTAGATGGTGAGCAACTGGAACAAGTGAACTGAGTTTAAATATTTACGTATATGTTGGTGGCGGAAAAGGGAACGGATGATGCCGAATGTAGTTGGAAAGTTGTTGAATTGCCAGGAAGGTGGCTGTGCAATTAATACTTGGTGGATGTAAAGAGCTAAGTCTTGAGTGGTGCTAGGGTCTTACGTGAGGGATGTTGTTACCTGTGTTATGTATATAGTGAAACTATGGTCTGGAATTTAAGAAGTAAAGATCTACTAGGCGTGAGACAGAATTGATAAATGAGGAATGAACGTATTACAGAGTTGTATGGTGTGTAAAAAAGGGACAATGAAAGAATAAATAAAAGTTAATACATTGAGATGGTTTGGTCATGCTGGAAAGGATGGATGATAGCTCGGTTGTTAGGGATGTATCGAGTGAGTGTGTCTGGGACATCGACTGCGCTGGGAGACCGAAGAAAGTGGATTGAGTCAACAAAGAATGTCTGGAGGAGGAAAATGAGTGCATAATAGGAGTGAAGGCAGGGTTTGTGAGGTGTATGGTTGTGGCCCACCCTGGGCAAGGGATGAACCCCACATTGGCGAAGATGCCATAGTGAGCGGTCGGTCGCGTCCGTAAATCTAGGTGAATTTTCTGACTGCAGCGAGTTCACACTAAATAGGAGGTAAGGCTGGGCTTTTTTTCGACTTGTGTCATATTCAGCTACTATTTTTCTGTTTCTTGGGGAAAAAAGGTGGTTGATAATGATGATATATATATATCATATATATATAATATTATATAATATAATATATATATTATATATATATATTATATATATTATATATTTATATATATATTATTTATATTATAACACACTATATATTATATATTTATATCTTATATATATATATATATATATAATAATTATAATATATATATATATATATATATATATATATATATATATTATATATATACTATATAATATATATATATATAATATATAATATAGTATAAATATAATCATATAATATATATAATATATATGAATACTTATATTCATAAATGGAATTTATTTAGAAACACATTAATTAATAATCAATATGAGGGGAATGAGAAACGAAATAAAAAATTATTGCGCAAGTTAAAAAATACAAAAGTACTTGCAGTACGCAAGCACATCCAAGTAAAAGGCTCAGTACAAGTACAAGTACACTGGTTTGAAACTGCAAGTCCAAGTACAAGTACACAGTACTCCAAAAAATGTACTTAAGTACAAGTACAAGTACAAGTACCTTATGACTGAACCCAAGCTGATATATATATATACAAACTATATATTATATATATTAATTTATCAATATAATACAATTATATTATATATATTATATATCATATATATATTATATATATATATATATATATATATATATATATATATCTGCCCTCAGGCAGGCCTAAAAGTCTGTCAACGGCTTTATCACCTTCTTTCCACGCGATTCACGTAGTTCCACGTGGCTAGAGGCTTGTTCATGGGTAATAAAAGCAAGGTCATTTTGGACAGCGGGTGGCTGGGCCTGTCCTGTCCTAGCCAGATCTCCGTTGGTAAAAAAAATCGTTGTCCAGGGACATGGAACTGGACTTCTGCACCTCTTGAACCATGCGAAGAAAATCTTCATTTGTTCTGACTGAGATGAAACATCCGTTCTTTATCGACAACAAAATCATTTGCACTGACTTCCCAATAATTCCATCCTTTCTCCAAATATATATTTCCGAATCATATTTAGTTTTTCAGAATTATTAAAAAGAATCGATTAAAATTTTTTCTATTTTCTCAAATTATTTTTGCTAAAATCCCATTATTTATTAAATATTAACTGAAAGACATGAATATAAAAATTTTGTTGCTCCTCTTTTTGAAAGGTTATTTTTAATTTCGAAATGTTCAACTAATCTTTAAATATTTACCAAAGTATTATAAGATGTATTTACTGAGAGTTTGATTAAAATTTCTACATCTAACTCCGTTCATAGAAGATCAAAACTTCGACTCATCCTTCATTCAGTTCTATGGATTTAAATAAGTACCGAGTTTCCAAACCATTGATAAGGAACCAGGAGACTTGAAAACTGTTCCGAGATGCCTTCTTTTGGGGAGGCGGATTGGATTAGTGGTAGGTAGAGCCTCCTGTACATTGTCTAACGGCGACGCTGTTGGCGATGGTTCGAGTCTTTTAGCGAATGAAATTTTCTCCGTCATATATATATATATATATATATATATATATATATATATATATATATATATAATATATATATATAATAATATATATATATATATATATATATATATATACGATAATATATAAGCTTTCGAGGACTCCTAAAAGGGTCTCTGGGACCATCAGGGTCCTAGAGACACTGAGAAACGATGATTAAATCTTTATAAATTTAGCCGATCACACAACTCATCAGGGAATGGTCCATTCATTGGAGGGTGCTATCAAAGGTTGTCGGTCGTCGAGCACCAGAATTTTCCTCACCTCAAGCCGTTTTTTCGCACAGCACCGCACCTCTATATTTTACTGCGCACCGCTCATCGCACCGCACCGGAGCACTGGGATTGTCTGGAGCACCACATTTCACAGTGTGGTGAGTCGGGCAACTCTAGGGCGAACATTTTCAGTTAGTTTCCAGCCTGAGTCAGCACCCGTGCAATCGCCCTGCCCAGCAAAAAATTCCTATAGGATCCTATCCATTCCTACCTTAATTAAGATAGGAATGGATGGGATCCTATAGGAATTTTTTGCTCGGTGTGGCCCCTGTGGCCCCTGTGGCCCACTACTCTACGTCACTGGCCCTAATTCAGATTTTAAAATTAAACTCCTAAATCTAGTATTGGGACATGTGACAAAAAATTTCAACAGTACACATCCACCTTGTTTGAATATCCAGTATTACCTTAGTACAGGTTGGAAGGTATACCATAAATATTTGAAAAGCGTTGGAATGTCACATTCACGTACATAGAAAAATCGTTATCTGAATCCACAATACAATGAAGTCGGATATTTACATCCACAATGAGTCAGTCAGATATTTATATCCACAATGAGTCAGTCAAATACGTCAGATATTTATATCCACAATGAGTCAGTCGGATATTTACAACCACAATGAGTCAGTCAGATATTTATATCCACAATGAGTCAGTCAGATATGTCAGATATTTATATCCACAATGAGTCAGTCGGATATTTACAACCACAATGAGTCAGTCAGATATTTATATCCACAATGAGTCAGTTACATATGTCAGATATTTATATCCACAATGAGTCAGTCGGATATTACTCATCCACAATAAGTCATCGGATATTTATACCCATTTAAAATCTGTCAGGTCGGATATTTAACATCCAACATTGAGTAAGCCGAATATTCTGCATGTAGTCAGTTCGGATGTTAAAACACCCACAATGGAGTCGAGCTAAATAATATCCTCAATGAGTTCATTGCGATCAATATACACCAAAAAAAAATGTCCTAACAATTGTTGTGACAAAAAATTTGCAACAAAATTTTCAGTTGTAGAAAAAAATTTAGCATATTAAGAAGCTTCAATATTAATTTGCCTAGTTAGAAAATAATTTAAAAATATGTATATTAAGGTAGCTTCACTATTCATTTCCTAGTTATATAATAGTTAAAAAAATGCATATTAAAGTACCTTCACTGTTCATTTAATAATGTATAAAAACAATTTAAAAAAATATATCAACATATTTCAAATGCAGAAAAGAACATGTTATGTAATAGGGAAAATTAACTTAACACTATTCACTTACTAATTTTAAAATAATTTATATATTATATATTAATATATATATATATATATATATATATATATATATATATATATATATATATATATATTATTTTATATAATATATAGTTTCTATATATAATAATATAAATAATATAAATATATAATATATAATATATAATATAATATATGATGGAACATTTTTCAATGCAGAAAAAACATGTTATGCATAGAAATTTAGTTTTACTATTCATTCCTAATTATAAAATAATTAAAAAAATATGTAGTGACATTTTCAATGCAGAAAAGATATTTTATGCATACGGAAAGACCTATACCCAAATGGTGGACATTTATAAAAAAAAAAAAAAATCTGGTTATTTAGAGTTTCTCTAACTAATTCAACAAAACTTAACTTAACCTAACCTATTCTAACCTAACCTAACCTAACCTAACTTAACCTAACCTAACTTAACTTATCCTAACCTAACCTAATTTAAACCTAAACTAACCAAAACAAAAAAAAACCAAACCTACAACTTTAAATTTAAGTTTCTTAAAAAATTTCACTTTTATCTAAATCCAAAACAAAAGAACTTAAGCTCGATTAACCTAACCTAACCTAAAACTTAACCTAACCTAACCTAACCTAACCTAATTTAATCTAACTTAACCTAACCTAGCCAAACGAATCCAACAAAACTTAACCTAACCTAACGCCCGCGGCGGGCTGTACAGGAAATTTTTTTAATGTTATGTCGACACCCTTTTTCCTGTCGACCATTTGGAAGTATCTCCACCATGTTTGAAAAAAAAAAAATTATCCTGGCATATTCAATGCAGAAAAGAATTGTGTTGAATATTAAAGTAGCTTCACTATTTATTTTCTAATTATATAGTTAAAAAAAAAAAATTCTTTTTGACGGTTTAGTCTGGAGACATCTTTTTTTTGTAGAAAAATAAGAATTTTATCTTAATTACCAAAAAAAAAAAAAACCTTTTTGAAAATACTGTAATAACTTTTTTAGTAAATTATTGTCATTTAAATAATACTGTTATTAAATCCCTAAAAATTAAAAATTTTAACTTTCAATTTTTTAAAATGATAACAATAAATTTGTGGTCTTAAAAAAAATGCTAGTTTTTAAAAATACGTGTTAGAATCTGTGTCAATAGTTTTCTCTACATCTCTGCATCTAATAGACGAAACTCTAGACTTTTATATTAACTCACATAGTTTTTAAAAAATACATGTTTGGGTTTGAGACAGTGGTTTTCTAAATATTTCTGCATTTAAATGAGTCAAAGGAGATTTTACTCTCCATCACCGGGATTCGAAACACTGGACTCCGCGTCGCTGAAGTTAAAAAAAAAAAACCAAAACTTCCCTAAAGTTATCAGTAACCGGGAGCTTTATCCACTAAGCCATGTATTTTGACTCCTACACTAACAATATAGATTTTAAAATAACATGTTTGAGTCCGAGTTAGCAGTTTTCACCACATCTCGGCGTTTAATAGGGGACAATAAGTTTCTCAAAAATACATATTTGTTTGAGTCAACGGTTTCTGCACATCTTTTCATCTAACAGACGACAATGTATTTTGTATCTTACCTCAACATCATCTTGAGACTGTTTACAATCTGAAAGTTGCTGTTGAAGAAATATTCTCCTGCCGTAATCGTCTTCTATGTCGAGCAGTTCGTCTAGGTCGACTTCTTTTTCTTGATCTTTTTCTCCCTAAAAACAAAAAAAGAAAACAAAAACAAATGAATTTTAATGTATAATAGAGATAAATAATACTTCTCTTCATGATAAAAAGTCGAAATGGGGAAATTATAACATCTAACATTCAAATAAAAAAAAGGGGGACAGAAATATTATATAGAATAGTTCATTTCCCTTAAAGATTACTATCAAAAACTCCGTAACACTTCTTCCACACACACACACACGCACGCACACACACACACACACACACACACACACACACACAATAAAGTAACTAAGAATCGAAAAATCCAAATAGATTTCCTTACAGGGTAAATTGCAAGGGTCAAAACTAACAAGAGAAAAGGGTGGTTGTCCACTGGCGTGTCAGGATTTTTTTTTTCGCAGGGGGGGAGGGCTAAATCTTCCAGATAGGGTTGGCAGACCCACCGGCTGCGGTGCGGTGGGTGCGCGACACAATTCCAGTGTCCCGGTGGTGTGCGGAAACGTGGTGCTCAGTGAAACATAAAGGTACGGTGCGTGGTTCACCCCCTCTGGTGAGGT
The DNA here is from genome assembly GCA_015478945.1 of Trachelipus rathkii. Classification (NCBI taxonomy): domain Eukaryota; kingdom Metazoa; phylum Arthropoda; class Malacostraca; order Isopoda; family Trachelipodidae; genus Trachelipus; species Trachelipus rathkii. The sequence goes on from JABUQX010009023.1 coordinate 12,672, forward strand.
GCGGTGCGGTGCGGTGCGGCGGGAAAAATTCCTGCGCTCGGCCAACTCTACTCCCATAATACCGTTTTTCCCATTTTTACGCTTATTTCATTGCCTTTGTTTGAAAATTTTAATGTAATTTTATTTAATTAAAATTTTGCTGTTGGGGGGCTGTAGCCCCTTTAGCACCCCTTGTGTACGCTACTAGAGTTGTTAGAGCAAGTGGCTAGAGAGGAAGAAGGGATGTGACGAAAGAGTTAATAATTACTGCCGCTACCGTGGGTCAATATGGCAAGGGCCCGGGTTCGATCCCTAGTCCGGATCATAGGTAGAAATTACCTAATAATACTCCGACAATACCAATTATATTTTAAACTAAATTAAAATGAACTGGGTAAGCCCCACTCCCCCCCCCCTCTATGTACAAAAATGTATCAAAACGCTTCTGACTCCTGATAACCCTTACTACCATATATATATATAGTATAATATATATATTATATATATATAGATATAATATATAAGATAATTTAATAATATATTATACATTATATTAATAATATAGTTAAATATAATATTATTAATATATATATATATATGTTAGGTGTGTTGTGGTTTGTGTGGTGTGTTGGTGGTGGTGTAGGGTGTTGTAGTGTGGTGGTGTTGCGCGGCATCACTAACCGATAAAGGAGTTCAGAAAGGGGGGGGGTCACGATAATTTGAACTTTCCTTCATTATTATTATTATTATTATTATTATTTATTATTATTATTTTATTATTATTATTATTAGTATTATATATTATTTTATTATTATTTTATATATTATTATTATTATTGTTTATTATTATTATTATTATATTATTATATTATTTTATAAATTCAATACGGTAATAATTAAGGGGGAAAACAATCAATCATACTTCAAACATCAACAGGCGTACCCCATGGCTCAATTTTCTGGGGACCGTTCTATTTACGCTATATACTAATGACCTGATCAACTCACGTGATGCCTTTTCAGTCTCAAATTTGCTGATGATAACTTCACATGCTTAATAAATGATAAAAATTCTCTCTCTCTCTCCGTCTCTCTCTCTCTCTCTCTCTCTCTTCTCTCTCTCTCCTCTCCTCTCTTCCCTCTCTCCTCTTCTCTCTCCTCTCTCTCTCTCTTTCTCTCTCTCTCTCTCTCTCTCTCTCTCCTCCTCCTCTCGCTCCTCTCCTCCTTCCTCTCTCTCTCTCTCTCTCTCGCTCCTCTCTCTCTCCTCTTCTCTCTCTCTCCTTATCTCTCTCTCTCTCTCTCAAAAGCACCTCCCACCCTTAGCAAAAAATAATTAAAAATGGATTGATTGATAACAAGCTGTTTACCTAAATTTAAATAAAACCATTTCTTATATTATTTTAGCAACAAATCAACTGACAATTTTCAGTATCAAAATAAATGAAGTGAAACTGCATAGGAATTCAAAGTAATAAAATACTCGTAATAATAAATCAACGAAAAAATTGACATTAAAAAGATCAATTAACAGTTTAGTTAGGCAAGACTGGCAAAGTACATGTACGTGCTAATAAATTTAAAAAAAATTATGTACCCACCTTCCCATTCTTAAAAAATTATACTACTGCAATTGTGATACACCCCCATTTTCTAACTGTCATTCCATATCTCGGAAAAAACCACATTAAAATTCAAAGTAATTCATCCGTAATTGTATTTCGAAAGACTTATTCGCGCTACATTCAAGCAGTTGCACGAGGCTTTTAATAGTTCATAACACAACCTTGTTCAAAAAACTTAAGATATAACAGTTTTAATAAATGAAAATTATATCACTACTAAAAGAAAAACATAAAATTATCTTAGTTAATTCCTTGTCTTCTTCTTCAGATTCTGATGAATCAGATATGTTGCCATTTTTTCTGTAATTTACAAAACTTATCTGTTTGTGAAACCTTGCTACTCTTTCCATGTTCTTCACTGAACCAGTTCATTACTTATTCATTAATCCAATCAATGTTTTTTTTTCCTAATTTCGTTTAGTTTTGAAAATAGAGCTTTATTAACTACTTTTGTTAATTCAGAATTTTGTTCAGCAAGTTCTTGAATGATAAATAAAAAACTCCTTTACTAAGAAGAGTTGCATCATCGCTACAGAGTTTTCTTGATCAAATTTCTAAAGGTTTTATAGCTTCACATTCCGTACATTGCTTCGCATTTTGGATTATTTAGTTCAAAGTCAATCAAGAATATTTCTATTTGCTATTTTTATTGAAAGAACCGTCCAACAATAGCCACCAAGCTTTTCTATCATGTAATTGAATCCTGAATGAGGAGTATTGCATATTTAATTTAATTCTAAGAGGTTTTATACTTTAATGGAGACGCGAAACATGCGCTCTATCTTTCTTTCATTGTTAATGATATTGACTATGTAAACCATATCACGGATCAGAATTATATTTGACGTTTAAACTTGATTTGGAAATCTGTTTTCCCATTCTAGATCCTCTTCATTATCTTTATTTGATTCCACTTTAAATATAGCTTTCTATGTGTTTATTTATTATCTTTTAATTGCCTGTGCACTCGGCAAGATGAATACCGTGTGCATATGACAACTGATACTCACAATCAATCAACATTTAAAATTTTACCATGACATTCGCAATATCTGTTGCATATGCGGCATTGTTGTTCTTTACGGATAAATTGAATTATGAGCCCTTTTCACATTTTTTCAACCATTTTTCTTCAGTTAATCTGCCAGCAATTGCTACCACACCAAAAAGTATATTAATTTTGATGTACATTGATATTTACATAGCGTTTGCTTTTAGGGATGAATTTTCATCAAGATAAAAGCTAAAGTTCTTACCTCTATATAAAAATTTCCGCTCCACTTCCTTCAATAATAATTTCGTATTGTATGTATACCATTGCATAACAAGATTGGTTTTTCGGGATATATCCCTCAAACAAAATTGTGTGGGATTCAGGTAAAAATTACTTTTTAGTATTCGATCAATATATAAATTTTTTCATCATTATACTATTTCGAATTACAAATTAAAACGAATCTCTAAAAGAATATCTAATTATTCAAACAAATATGAAAAAAAGACATCCACCACCTCACCCCCTTAAAAAAGCAAGCCAAAGAAACGCAGCTGCAAATCATGCAAGTTAAACCACCACTAAAAAGGAAATAAGTTTAGAATTTTTTAAAAAAATGAATCTCAAAGAAAGATATTTTGTTTATACAAAACGTTTCGCATAAAATTTCACCTAAAACTTATTTTCGTCATTCGAAAATATGAAAGAAGAAAAAAAATAGGGAAAGATAACGGAAGAAAAAAAAAAGATTTTTACCACCTTTTTCAAAAAGCAACTGTATCTCACGACAAAAAGTGGTTAGTTCTTTGTTCCCATTGTTTATGAAAGCAAGCCTTGCAGCACAAATAAGTGGGATAATACTGTTTAAAATAAAAACCCTCTTCACTGATTTAGCCGCCAAGGCTGGGAGAGCAACAAAGAAGTAAATTTTATTGTATTATTACTGCGAGGCAGTTTGCAAAAGGAGTGCCGTAAATAACTTGTATTTGATTATTCTTCCTCTTACATGTTGTGGATGATACGTTTTTATTCTTCCTTATTGCAGTTTAACTTAACTCATTTTCCTTTTATTGTTTGTTTGTTGATTTATATCGTGCTGGCAGTTCGCATGAGGCATTTTTAGGAGAAGTGGGTATGGCATTAAGTTTGCCGTGCACTACAATCTTTTTTGGGCATACTTTTCAGCAACTGGGCGAGAAAACTGGCTCTTTACCTAATATACTGTACGGAATAAGAATTACTGTAAGGAATACGATTTAGAATTTTTTTGTATTATTTTTTTTATAAATTTAAAAAATACTTTCATAACAAAACCCAGACACACATTACACAACACCACACACACACGCACAACACCACCACACACTATTATTATATATATATATATATATATATTATATTATACTATAATAAATATATATATATATTATATATATATTATATATATATAATAGTATATATATTATATATATCATATCATATATAGTATATATATATATATATATATAATATATAAACATACTATATATATATTATAACCATATATGGCCCCGCACCGTTGACTAGGTACTATTAAATATATATAAAGTATATATTATATAATAAATAACTGTGTAAAAAAAAAACACGACAATATATATTATACTTGTAATGTAACACTCAAATGCTATATATGAATTACAAAGCATCATAAAAAAAAAATACAGTAATATGATAGGCAGGGTATACAATACCCAGGCTATACCCGTATATTAAAAACTGAGTTATAGTATAATAGCCCACATACTGAGTATAAATTTCTTAGCATTAGATCAGTGGAATCGCCAACTAAACTGCCGATAACAAGTCTGATTGTATAGGAACTTGACCACCTAGCTATTAAGGTACGGGCTATTATATACTACGGTGGCTATAATGCGGCAGGGCCATACATACTATAATACTAAAGTACTAACTAGCTATAATAGCGATATATATACATATATAATATATATATATATATATATATATATATATATGTCAATATATATCATATAACCTATACTAACTCCACTATATATACACCACCTCATTAGTATAACACTATATATATATATATATATATATAAATATTATATATAATAATATACCAAAAATATATATATCTAATAATATATATATATATATATATATATATATATATATAAATTATATATATATGCAATTATATATAATATATATATATAGAATATATAATATATATATCATAATATAGATATATATATATATAGTATATATATAGAATATTATATATTAAAATTAAATTGATATGAAAAATATTGCAAGACAATAACATACCAGGATAACCCGTTTAGATGATTAATTATTTAACTCGCCCGAGCGTTATATCACTCTACAAATTCCTCGCAACTACAATATGGAAATGAAAAAAATCTTCAGCCCCTCTAGTTAAAGCGAAAAAAAAATATGGTAGTAGCCTTCTCACCCAGTTGCTAAACTTCAAGTAGACTTGCATTTGTTTGATTACTACAAAATCAATTGGTTAGGCTCTCTTACTAGGCCCATATACGTTCAGGTATGATACAAATGTTATTGTTAAGGCTATAACACAGAAATATTTGTCTATACCTTAACAAATCTGATTATACCTGAACTAGGATGCCTAAACAGAGCACGAGACCCCACTAATCTTTATTTATAAGAAAGTCTATTGAAATATTTTATGAGTCTTTTAGCTTTCTTTCTTTTCCATTTTCTATTCCAGCATCTTCATTATAATTTTTTTAAAGTATTTCCCTCGTGATTTAAAACAAAAATCGTCCACTATCCTTCTCAATAAACGAAAAAATCCTTATGGGATTTTGTACATTTTTGAGAGGCTTTTAATTTTTTGTTCATAAAGATGAAGCGAACACGATTTTCGTTATCTCAATGATTATTTCAATTATGTATTATTTTTTAGGTATTATCCTATGTGATTTTTATATAAAATTGGAAATAAATCGATAAAAAAAGGAGTGAGAGAAAAGCGACAAAGTGGGAAATGTTTATAATGAGTAGGTGCAGTATTTATAAATTTTATTTTAGTATAATATTATATTATATATTGATTATGATACTACGCACTATTATCTATTATTGCCTATGATTGCTTTTCAGTTAATTTATCTATTATTTATTATTAATATATAATTATTATTATTATTTAGGTGTAATTATTATTTATATATTATAATATATTATTATATTATAATATATATATTTATTATATTATTAACTATTAATTAATATATATATTCATAATGTACCGTATTAAATTTATGAAATATAGTTTACTATATATATATGTTAGATAGGATTAGTTATAGATTAATGAGATAGAAGGATGATATATATAAGTATATGATAATATATAGGATAGAATAGTATGAAAGTAAGGAAGGGGATATGCACTAGGAGAACTTGGTTAGAAAACGGGATAGTTATACACGACGGTGCGGTGCTGGAGGTGTTGGGGAGTATCAGAAACTTAGTGGAGAGTGGGGGGTGTGGATTGATATTAAAGGGTGATTGTTTGGATTCTATCGTGTTGGGGTCGCAACGGCCCGCTTGGGGGGGCTATATATGAAGTTGATCTGAGCGATGTAGTATTGATATTGTTAAACAGATCACGAAGGGTAATAAAAGTGAGTTATATAAATAGTCTTTTTATTATTCATTTAACATGCTATTTTTTAATGAATTATAATAGTTAGCCTAACGTATATAGATTACTGCGTGTTAGTCGCTGGATGTAGCAATAGTTCTAGCATGAAGGAAGATCTTTAGGCGGTCGTGACCTGTTCTATATGACCTCTTGAAATTATAAGTATATTAGTAAAATTGGGTGATTGGTTATATGACCAATTCTAGTCTACCCATCTCTCCCTTGAAGGGCACGAAACTTCCAGAGGAATAAAGACCCACAATGTATTAATAAGTCATTATAGGGCTGAAATCTTTATGATTATTTTAAAACTAAATTATACTGATAAATTTTTCTGTTTTTTTTTTCTAATATGATATATAATTTATTATAGGAGAGTATACGAAATAGCATGGCCAAGGGGGCATTTTAGCTAGTTTAATATTCTACTGGATTAATAACAGTGTAATATTAATTGATAAATACTTTTTAGAAGAGTTTCTCGACTGTTGGCGTTGGAAATGATACTAAAATCAAATTAGTACTAGTATTTAATTCCACAGCACACTCACCGACGTTAGTGATATATCCGCCTATTACAAAAACCCCGACACTGTTTTACATCCTTATCGCCATAAAGAGCGGGACCGCACTAAAGGGATCGAAAAGTGGATTGACCAAACCACTTCAATTACTTGTTGTTTAGTATATTAGGTATATTACTGCTAAAATATTACAATTAAAGTTAAAAAATACAAATAAATAAATATATAATAGTTAGTAGTACTGCGGAGGGCTATATATATTATATATATATTATATATATATCTAATATATATATATATATATATATATATATATAAAATCAGGCTATAGGATAATATATATATATATATATATCTATATATATATTATATTATATATATATATTATATATATATATATATATATATATATATATATTATAGTATATATATATATTATTATATTATATATAATATATATATATATATTATATTATTATATATAGTATATATATATATATATAT
>JABUQX010009023.1:25000-37306 GCA_015478945.1 Trachelipus rathkii
ATTATTCGTTCTTCTTTTGACCTATCAAGATAAATTCACGAATAGGAAAAGCGATGCGGCTTCTTTCTCATAACATTATGTAACGAGCCCATTCTCTCATAGAAATATACTCTCCACTCAATTAATTAACAGAACTCAAGAATAAATATCTCGAAACGGAAGTTTCCAACTAAGCATTCACACCTATTGTTTACTTTGCCTTTTTTTTTTTTTTTTTATTGTATTATATTTTGCTTTCTCCTTTTCCTCCAAAGTTTAGAAACTCGTTTAGAGAGTGAAATAATGTAATATATGGCACATTATATTGTGTACCTACGATCACTTAATTTCAATCAAGCCATCACGCTAACTCATCTGCGGTAAACACCTATTGCTTAATGAATGTCCACATGTACTCATGGGAAGCGCCAATACCAAATCAATAATCGGATAAAAAATGGCCAATAATGGCTAAATACCAATACTTTGAGGGCAACATCCTATATATAATATACTTATATATATTACTATATAATATATAACCTAAATATAACTATATATAACATTTAATGAAATATATATTATAGTAATAAAGTATATATACCTGAGCTAATCTAATGGTAGCATCAATATATGGCTAGTAATATCTAGTCCATATGATCAATTCATATACTAAATATTCATAATATTAATTACAACTAAATAAATATATTTATATTCTTAATTATTATAAATCTGTGATTATAATGGTGATATTAACTGGGACTAATGTGATCTAGAAAGGCCTACAATGTTGGCAATACTAAAGAAAATACTCCGCAATGTAATCTCATAGCAATATAAGATCGGTACATAATTAATATATCTAATTATCATTATTATGCTGAATTTATTCTAGTGTTTAGATTGTAAGGTTTGAATTGGTCATTGGAAAAAAAATGATTTTATTATATGGTATTTTTTTTTTTCTCCAAAGATACTCCCTATGACATATACAACTGGTTATTCACTTTCATATGGATATGAATTTGTATATGAAAAAAAAAGGGATTTTTTTTAACTAAAAAGAAAACACCGCTGAGTAAACCCGCCAAAAGATTATCGACTCAAAGAGTCGGGTTAACTTTCTAGCTACCTTTGGAATGATACGAAAAACGGGGAGTGGACTAAAACGTCCTCCCCTCACCTCTTAGTACTATATCCTTTGTACTTGGTCATTTCATTGTGATGACCATGGGGTGAAAAAGCTTTCATATACATTAGCGGCACTCGATTAAATATGTTATTAGCAGACCCAAAAACAGTTCATTTTTTCTCTTGATACAAATTTCATACGCTGATATTCCCATAATGTTAAATTAGTTTTCTGTGTGTACCTATCTTTCAGCTTTTAAGATAATAAGAGCACAATTCATGTTTCCCTATATACAATCATACGCTGATTTCATATATGTTTATTCTTATGTTAATTTCTCTTTATGATACATACTCTTTTATGTTTATTAAGAGAAGTAGTCATCCAGCCAGTTACTTTCTATTATGTCATATAGGTCCATATATATATATCTATATATATTATTCATATAATATATATATATAGGTACTTATCAGTAACATATATATTATATATATATATATAGAAATTTTTATAAATATGAAAAGAAACAAAATCATAATAATATTATAAGAAAGAAAGGGAGTAGTGAAAGGCGTATTAAAAAATGAAAAGAGAGTAATGAAATAATGGAAAGTTATATAGAATACTACAGTTGTGTTTTAGGGAGTGATTAGCTTCGGACGTCGTGTGTATTCGTCGAGTTGAGTGGTTGAACGATATTGCCATACTTCTTACGAGTCGCTGAGTCGCCCGTTGAGGACGTATCAATAACCTTCCACTATAACTTCTTATGTGCGTAAATTCTTATATAAGCGAATGTGTAATGTCGTGAGTTAACGCAGTAGATTAACTACAGATAACACTATGATGGGCAAGCATAGGCATACAGAAAAAAAAAATACTAAGTAAAGATACAAATCCTTACCTGTATTAGTCATTATACGTTTTCATATAGTATCAAAAATGACTTAATATGAAACATGGTATCCATAAAAAAACAAAACAAAAAAAACATTTAAAACTGCGACACTATCGCCATTAGAATTACTAAAGATAACTACTCTAGGGCCTTGGTTCAAATTATCTGTAACTACATAATTAATTCCAGTTATATGGACCAATTTGTTTCTTGAGTCAAGAACTATATGGAATATAGTATGAATATTTTCCAACCGCTGACAATTTAAATTTTCCAAAGCCTATTCACACCTATATAGTATGGGAAAAGGCCTGCTTTTTTTTGGTATGATTGTATGTACACAATTTGCTTCAAAATTGCAATAAATTTTTACCCTAATATTATATTTTGCTTCCTTGTTTTCATCACAGGAAATTCTTTCAACAAACTTTAATTTTTTTTTTCAATATCACTTACAAGCTAATCAATCACTCTCCTATTCTCAAGTCTCAATAAAAAGTGAAGAGGAAATTCTCACTCGGATGTTTCATGTTTCAACATGACAAATTTAAATTTTCCAAGCCTATTCACACCTATATAGTATGGGAAAAGGCCTGCTTTTTTTTGGTATGATTGTATGTACACAATTTGCTTCAAAATTGCAATAAATTTTTACCCTAATATTATATTTTGCTTCCTTGTTTTCATCACAGGAAATTCTTTCAACAAACTTTAATTTTTTTTTAATTTATGTTAACGGAAGACTGAATACACATCTGTTTTATATAATATATATATACTATTTATAGTAATCTATTACATATATATATGTGAGTAAATTTAGTATGAGTTATATTATATATCTATATATATATAAATAATACTATATAATAATATATATATAATATATATTATAATATAATTATAATATATATATATATAACCTTTGTATTCATTTATATATTTCATTATTTATTTATATTTTTTATATTTATTATATTATATGAATATAATTATGATGATCTTATTAAATATATATATAAGGCTCGATTTTTCATGTATTTTCCGTCATTATAATGTTATTTAAAAACTATTTTAATTGATACAGTAGAAACACGGACATACATTGCTTGAAATGTTGGTCAAAATGGCTGATACTGGAAATGTATAACATAAAAAGTAATTAAAGAAAAAAAAGTGATATATATCTGTAGATTAATAAGATTAATTATATTAGATAAATGTAAAATATAGTTTTTGAGAATGATGGTTAAAAAATTTGGGACAGTATAGAAATATCATGTAAAAACATAATAATAAGATAAAAAAAACATTATTGATCTAAATATAATATAGTTTATGATTAGAAGGACCTATTTTAGAGACTTATGTATTGTTTCTCTGATAAAATAATAGACGTGTATAATTTATTTTGCTTTAATAAAAAAACCGGACAAAACAACCTAGGCGGGCCGAGCCGACGGGGAAACTCAAGGGGGTGACGTTTTCCATATGTGACCCCGTAGGGCATGCGACGGATCCGGCTCTAAATCATCCAGCGACTCACGCCAAATTATATACTAAAAGATGCGGGTGGTTCTCGAGGAGACCCACCTCCCGGATTGGGGTGGGAGAATCTAGTCACCTACCAAATTCGTATGTTACCACGATAGTGCCGAGAGACTCCCGTGACTCCTGCCATCCCTGGTGGCGGTATAACCACTTGGGTGTTCTCATCTTTATGTAAAAAAAAAAAATATAGCAAAAATTAATAGAAATAGTCTTTTTATTTTATCGAGAAACCATTAAAAGGTCTCTAAATAGGTGTCCTTCAATATATACTAGATTTATTAACATAATTTTTTTAATTATTATTATTTTTACATTTCTATGTCAAATTTTACCAGGTTTCGAAACATGTCTTCCATCCTTAACAGCTGTCGCTTTTGTAATTGGTTGGAAATCTTTTTTTATTTTTTAATTTCTTTTTTTTTGAGTTTTGTTTTTTATCTTTTTTATATTTGTTTTTCTATTTTTTTTTTTTTATTTACATTTCCAGGACCAGCAATTATGGAACAGTAATCTCCAGCAATTGTATCCGTGTTACTGAGTTAGCATTAATAGCTTTTTTTAAGCTTCATATGAAGGATGAGCTCGAAGATGATGAGAGTATAACATAATGCTGCATGAACATTTTATTCAATATACTTATTCGCATAGACACACTAAATATATATATTACTAAATAATAAATTATATATATAATAATACAATAACCCTTATATATTTACGAATATACAATTATAGTAACTATATATTAATGTAACTATTTCATTTATTCTATAAGTATAAACGATATGGTATTACTAATTGATACTATATACCTTATATAATATATATATATCTTTAATAGTATTTTACTTATTGAGATATAGTATTTTAATTAATTATAATTAAATAATATATACTATAAAAAAAAAAATTATATTTTGCACCTGTGACCATGAGTTCCAGCTTTTTAGGCGGGAACAAAATACCCCTTTTTATCACACTAGGTCCCCTTTTTAAATATATGAAAAACGTGTGAGGGCTTTTTTAAAGAAGCTCGCCTTTTTTCCAGAGAGTTAAAGCAAACATACGATTCCACATAAATCTCATAGAAGAAAATACCATAAATTATAAATAAAAAAAAAAATACAATATTTTGTTTTATATTTATAATATAATTATAAAACAAATTTATTAATTATATAATACATATATACTACTATATATCAATATATATATAATATATTATAATATATTACTATTTATTATGATTATATTATTTATTTGACTGTTGTTGAAGCTGTAGTCGAAATACACACGATCAGAACTTTAATTTTTTACAATTTTATATATAGATAGAAATGAGAGCTATAGGGAGATTATTGCGTATATTTTGTCATAAATTGTGTATAAGCACTCTCCTGGATAATAGCAAACAATGATGGCTTGCTTTATACATGCCTGCTTATCGAAGAGTGTTGAAAGCTCTTTCCTGGACTGTGCAACTTTGCGTTGGATACAGCAGTATACAATATGTCCTAGAGGTTTTATTGAAAATCACCTCTCGAAATATACCTCATTTTCCTTCATTCTCTATGTAAGCAACTTCTTTATTTCACTAAAGTATTTGTTTTATGAGAGATTGTGTAAGGAGAAATTATTATCATAGAACCGTTAGAAGTATTGCTAGAATATATCCAATAATGTAAGAACACATTACAATGTCGGAACAAGATCATGAGTAAGTTTTACAACATTCGGTTTTCGCGGGCTAACTAGCAAGCCTGAAGAAGATGGAGTAATTCTTCTAAGGTAAAGACCGTAAAGAAAGATTGCGTGCTTTTATACTGTATTTGAAGTGTTTTGGAAATCTTCTAAGTAGGTAAATGACGTTGTAGGGTACAAGAACTTGAGAATCTTCATGTTTGGAGCAAATAACTTTCGAAGTTTGACTACAATGGAATCAGAATAGAATTTCGCCTCTTGATTAAGCATAAAAAGATTTTGACCGCAGAAATGATTCCTCGATATTCTGTTTGACTCTGAGTATTACGTGTTCGAGCTTCCAAATATATAGGAGAGAAAGTAAGATGAATGAATGCTTCGGTATCTAGTAAAGAGCATACGTGTGAGCTGTCTATAGATAATTGGTATACTTCCTTAAGGAATCGTAATTATTTTCTGCATTCTAACATATATTGTCAGGCTCTATTTAGTTCAATTATATCCTTTGTCTTCTGGAACAAATCCTCCACACGAAACGTGCGTTTTTCGCTCTATTTATTAAATAAGACTGGACTTCTGAAAAATACCAACACAAACCTCAAACTTCTGAATGGAATTCTGCGTGAGCTTTGAAAAATAATTGATCAGACATGTAATGGAGTTGCTACATTTATTACAATCGTCTCAAAAAACTTGCTGAGAGGGGAAACTCTCTATCTACGCGAATAAATACTGCTTAACTGAACGCCGTAATATAATATATACGGACTGTACCTATAAATATAATATATATATATATATATACATGACGTAGTATATAGTTTTCCTATAGTTATATATATATTAATATAACATATATATATTATAATACTATATATTATAATATAATATATATATATATATTATTATATATTATAATTATATATATAAATAATATATAATATATTATTTTATTAAATTTATTATTAAATTAACTCTTATTATTTTATACTATATTTAATGATATAAACTTTACTCTCCTTATTAATTATTATTAACATATAGTATATATATAGTTACATAAAATTTATATATATAGATTATATATATATATAATAGTCTATAATATAATAATAAAAGATATATAATACATATACATATAATATGTGTACCGATTTTAACTCCTTAACATTTAATAAAAGAATAATATAGTAGTATATATATAATATATATATATATATATATATATATTATATATAGCGGTGATATATATATTATATATACTTTATATATATATACCTATATTATATAATATATATATCTTATATATTCTATATACTATAATAATATTTCATTTTACAATATAATAGTACGTATTATATATATAGTATATATATATATATATATATATATAGTATATTAATATATATATATTATTTTATAAATACTTATTAATATACATATATAATACTTATATAATAACTATTATAATATATATATATGATATTATTATATCTCTACTATATATTATATGGTCAGCTACCCGAAAGACCATTCATGTAACTAAAAACCTTTATAACACGACTAACACTCAAAACAAATATCCTTTTATTACTCAATCAATTTATATCCCATGAATAAAAAAAAAAAAAACACACTATATGTTCTTTAAAGATTGAATATTATTCAAAATGTTGCAAAATTACGTTCATCTTGAGAAAATACGGTGCAGCTGAAGTACTCGAGGGAGCGCGCAAAGGTTTTAATTATGATTATTTTTTCTTTTTTAACTAAAGCGATAACCTGCCAGCGGGTATAAGACAACAAAGATTGTGACGCAGAGTCGGTTAATCTAAATCTCGCCTACCCTCCGTCCTCTGTCGCTCCGTACGCTCGAACCCCGCTAACAAGGAAATAAAAAGAAAAAAATAAAATTTTCTCCAAGCAAATAAAGCAAAAACAATCTAATTGGCAACTCTTAGCTCTCCGTATTGCTTCAGGAATGAAGATTTGATGAAGAGCATACGCCTTGCCAGACTAAAGCTTATACAAATATTTAATTATATACTTACAAAATTATTAGTTTTGAATTATATTTTTTTTTAGTTTTCATCTGCATAATATCCTTGCGTAAATCAAAAATGTTATTTAATTTTCCTAGGTCTGTAATATAGTTTTAATGTTTACATGCATGTGAACTTTCGGGGAGACTTGCCTATATATATGAATATAATAATTTAAATATCATTATTATATAAAATACTATATATATATATATATATAGATATACTATATATATTTTATATAAATTATAATAATATTATAAATATATATATATATGATATATATATAATATATATAATTTATTTATTATAATATATATATATACATATATGTTATAGTATTATATATATATATATATAAATATATAATATATATATACACATTTCTTAATATTTTATATATTAATATATTATACTCATATTAATTATTATATAATCATGTCATTCTCACCCATATTATATAATTATATATATTATTATATATTATATACTATAATTATAATTATTATATATATTAACTAATATATATTATAGATAATATATATATATATATATTATATATATATATATTATAGGTATATATATGGGCGTAGGCAGGGGGGTGCAAAGGAGGGGCACTTGCCCCCCTAAATCTTCGCGAAAAATAAATTATGAACCTTATATGTTTTGTTTGCCAGACGTTTTTAAGGGTTTAGTAGCAAAGAACTGAAAAAAACATCAACTGATACGATAAATGAATTATTATTATTTTCCTACGTATTAATATTATTTTTCCCTAAAAGATTTATAATGTGTTTTCGTTTTTCATATTGGCTTGAAGTCAGCATCTGTGTGCTTTTTATACAGCTGGATTCTTCTGACATTATTTCTCCGCCTAGAAACTTTAAATCAGTAATGTACGATAGCATTTGGCGCTTGCCAAAGACTGTTAAATCAGTCTTCGAGAAGAGCGTACCGCACGTTGATATTCAGCTGCAGACATCACATCATAAAAAGAAATTGTAGAAATAAAAGAAAATATTGCATGCAATTTTGAAGACTAATTGATCTAAATATATAATCTATTATATATAATATATATAGATAATAAATATATATATAGATATATATATATATAATATAGATTTAATATTTATAAGTTAATATAACTACTAACCTATAACTTTAAATTATAATATATATATTATATATATATAGTTATATATTATATATATATATATATTATGTCAGCATCCCGAAAGTTCAGGCAATCGTAAACTAGAAAACTAAATAGCAATGTATTTAAACGAAAATAAATATCAATTTTTAAGTAACTCAGTGAACATATTGTTTTAGTGCGGAAAATTAAAAAAAAATTTAAAAATAAACGCTTTTTTAAAAAAATTAAAATTGGTTAAAAAATTTTGTAGAGAAATTACAGTTTTATGAGAATTTGAAGATGTTCCTTACTCCGAATGAGCGTAATGGGTGATTTAAAATGTTGATTTTTTTTTAAAAAACTAGAGAATTACCCACGGGTAACCAAGGAAGATGGATACGAGTCGGGTTTTCTAGGCCATAAAACCGGGTGGACGACGGGGCCCTGTCCCTCCGTCGCTCGAACACCGCATAAAAGGAATAATAAAGAACAAAATAGAATTATATTTTCTCGCAAAGCGTAAAAAACAAATGTATTTGGCAACTTTTACTACCAATATACTAATGCAGGGTTTCAAGTAAGTTCAGAGCGTGCACTATTTTCAAGGTCCTGAAGTATTTTTACTAATATTTAAGGAGTTAATTATAAATATTTAGAATAAAATAATTTTTTTTTAAAGTTTCTTCTTCGATGAGATTACTTGCTGAAATCAAAACATTATTTAATTGTCCTGTAGATGATCTATAAGTTCTTTCTAGTTCAGCCTAGAACTCTCGGGATCTGCCTATATATATATATATATATTATAATTAATTATATTAATATATATATATATAATATATATATAATATGTAATATGTATATTTATTAAATATTATATATAAGTAGTAATAATTATATATATATAACTTAGAGAGAGAGAGAGAGAGAGAGAGAGAGAGAGAGAGAGCAGAGAGAGAGAGAATTTTAGGTGAACAAATAATTGTAGAAAGAATTAAAAAGTTATCATATATAGATTGAAAACAATGCATAGGCCTATTTGCGGTTAATCTCTTTTGGGTCTGTTTCAAAAGATTTTCTTTTTTAGTGTGTTGAAATTTTTTTTTACTAAGAAATAAGATTTGTATATTCTTTAGTGAAAAATGATGCATTGGCACCCGAGCTGACTATTATTGGGGGCTCCGACCCGTGAGTGCTGGACACAATACATAAATATTAGCTTCAATATCATAATCCAGTTATAAAAATTTTAATAAAAAGAATCAACACTGAGTAACAATGTCATAATGAGTAAAATTTGGAGACCATAGACATCTGTTTTTAGGCTCATTTTTCGGAACTTTTGGCGTAGCGCTTCTTCTTTCCCTACGGTTCATTGTCTAGAAACAATAACAATATAAAGGCGTTTCCGTTTTTGCATTGTGCTTACATATAAGCTTATATAAATGCTCGAGTTTGCCTTCGTTTTTTGTCAAAGTTTCGGCGCAAAATCGTTAAGAAACCAAACGTAAGATAATTTCTTCCTTATATAACTGTGGTAGGTTGCTATTTATTCCCTCTTGCTGGTTACTCACGTTCTTAACGAAATAAAATGTAAACAAAAAAATGGCGGAGTGGTAGGCCCGTTTGAATTGATTATATGTTTCATTCAATTGAAAGTCAGCTATCTTTAATATCTAGTTCTTCCAAACATTCGATAACTTTCATCAAAATAGTTGACTCAATTTTTGTAATATAAGCCATTTGTATATTTTTTTTTTAACTCTCTTTATTCCAAATCAGAGGGCTATTCAATCTACAGCAGTGATTCCACACTGATTTCTGTAAACAAGAGTAAATCTCTTGCAAGAAATCGCGGTCGTTTTTGCACGAAATTCGTGCTAAAAACTGGGTAGCATTCTTTGCACTAAACTTTTATAAATACATTATTAACCCTAACAATTTGTTAATATATAATATATATATATATATATAATATATATAGTGAATTATTTAGTAACCGTCAAAGTATATATACCATATATCAATATTATATAATCATATTTTATATAGTTATATACATATTTTTATTATATATTAAATATATATTTATATAATACTCTTAATACATATATATATATATATATATGATAGTATATAAGTATATTATAAATTATCACTATATATATAATTATATAATAATGAAATATATATATATATATATAATATATGTACTGTAGCTCACCCTAGTATACGTATACTCTCATTATGATTATATATATACTAGTACTCACGATAGTCATACTATATATAAAATTGTGATAACCTTTGTGGAATAATATACGCATTTCAAGACACAACGGAGAAAGCTCAGCTGGGTGATGGTCCTGATGACATAAACTCTACTTTTGATGCTTCATAGCTACCCTCACTTTTTAGCAGTAATTTGTATGCAGGTTTGGTTCAATAATATACTCGTATCTAATAACAGTTGCCTTATTATTATTTCATTTAATGGTTTTCCCAATAATTTTAGTGCGATCCCGACTGTTCGCCGAATTCAAGGTTCAGAGATAGTACTGCATAGAAATAATTGGTATATATTATATATGGGTATATATATATATATATATATATATTATATATGACTAATATTATATATGTATATATACTATATATATAATATATAATATATGGTATATATATAGATTATATATAAGATATTCAAGGATTTTTCTGTTGGTAAGGTCGTTGCCTGCAGCCCAACTACGAAATTTGGGGCGAAGCAAATTTTTAAAGTAAAGTGAATACAAATCAGAAGTCTGTACTTTTCATTTAATTCCAAAATCTTAAAAAATTAGCTTTTTCAATATATATATAATATATAATATATATATTATCATATAATATTAGTATTATATATACTACCTATATATATATATATATAATCTATATATGTATATATATAATATATATATATATATATATACGGTATATATATAATATATATGGGCTATGAATACTCAATATATATATATATATATAGCCTATATAATATAATTATATATATGTATATATATATAGTATATATATATAGAAATTTATATATATATATATAAATTATATATAGGGGCCTATATATATATATATATATATATATATTATATATATATATAGTATATATAATATATATGATATATATATATTATATATATATATATATATATATTATAAATATATATATATGATATATATATATATTAAGTTAGGTATATAATAATATCTATAATATACTATAATATATATAATAATAATAGTATATATATTACTATTATATATCTTAATAATAATAATATATAATAAATTATAATAAATATATTATATATTAATATATATTATATAAATATAAATATATTATATTTATATATATAATAAATATATTATATATTTATATATATATATATATATATATATTAGAATATAAATATTAAATATATATATATAATTTATATATTATTATATATACTTATTATAAATAATATTTATATATATAATAATATATATAAATAAATATATATTATATATATAAAATAAATATATATATATATCTACTATATAATATTATATATACTTATATATTTATTATATATATATTATATATATATATTAATTTATATATATATTATATATATGGGCCTATAATTATATATATATATAATTATATACTATATATATATATATTATATATATATATATTTATATTATATATTATATTATATATATATATATATATATATATATATATATATATTACTGTTATATGTGTATATATATATATATTATATAATATATCATATAATTTTTAAATAATTTATTAATT
>JABUQX010009024.1:15000-20000 GCA_015478945.1 Trachelipus rathkii
TTGCATAGTTGCACTGATGCTGTCGTTTGTGATAGTGTGGGGTTTCATGGGGTTTCATGGGGTTAGGGACCTTCCCGTTCCTGCGAGTGATGTTTACCTTAGTGGTGCTTTATTTTTGACGAATAATATATATATATATATATATATATATATATATATATATATATATATATATATATATATATATATATATATATATATATATATATATATATATATATATATATATATATATATGTCTTTATCAATTATTTTAGCTAAACAAGCATATTTTCATAAAACTTACCTAGAATGCTTAAAATGGTTTAATAAAAAATAATAACATAAAAATTCCTTTGAAATACAGTAACTCTGAAAATTTAAGGAAGGCGTTATGACAAATTTATAAAATTTGTCTATGTTGGAAATTATTAAATATAGGCTTATATAGCTACGTTGGCCGATTTTCATGAAATTTACATGGAATGTTTGAAATGAGCTGCGATGAAAGAAAAACGCAAAATAAACCTAGTGAAATGTCTCTGGAAGAAAGTTATGACGTTTCGCACTGTAATATTTACATGGTAAAAACATAAATTTTAATATTTTTCAGTGTTTTATACCTACCAGATGCTTATGACTGGTATAATTTTTCAAACACTCACGGGTCGGAGGTACGGGGGCAGAGTCCCCCGTAAAATATATGTTCGGATGCCTTGCATTTATCAGATAACGACTTCATATTTTCCCAGATTTTTTTAACGTGTTTTCTTCTTTTCAGATTCTTTTAAGCATTTCATGAAAATTTGCATGATTCGCTATAATTGATAAGTTTATATATATATATAATATATATAGAGTATATTTTTATAAAAATATATATATATATATATATATATATATATATATATATATATATATATATATATATATATATATATATATATATATATATATATAAGTTGCTTAATGCCCATACGGTAATACTGTAAATTAGTAAATGTACTGTATATCAAACGAAAGTTTAAATAAAATGAAACATATTTAGGAGCGAAATGAAAACTATTTAAAGCAATTGAAATTTTTTTTGTTGCTTGTATTTGGATCTAGGTTGTTGCGCGACATTGTTAATTGAATAAAATGTTTTGAAAATAAGGTGTTGAGCGGTCAAACGTAAAAGAAAAATGATATTTTAAAGGCAGCTAAACCTTTTTATATACGTTATGAATTATTATTGGCCATTTTTTTAAATAAAATAAAAGTAAGATATGAAACCTTTTTTCAAATATTGTATTTTTAGCAGATGTGTCCATAAGTAGTGTTTTAAAGTTAGTAAACATTATTAATAGGGTATTGCAAAAAAGAATTCGCAGATAGCCTCCATGACACATAAATAGATGTTCTATGGGCGAAATGAAATTTTTTTTCATAAAGGTGACCTGAACTAACCTAGCCTAGCCTAACCTCATTTCACCCATAGAACATAGGGAAAAAAATCATTTCGCTGCGAAAATTTTTTTTTGATCCGTCCTTCCATTCCATGTGGCTGTTAAGTAACTTTGTCCATATATATATATATATATATATATATATATATATATATATATATATATAATATATATATATATATATATATATATATATATATATATATATATATATATATATATATATATATATATATATATATATATCAAGTTAGCTCGCATGTAAATGTATATTTGTTGCATGTAAAATAAATCCATTAAAGGTATTATTCGTGTTATAACTACAAGAGACAATGTGATTACAAAGCACCCCTTTTTCTAAACATATTAATTAAGATACCTTTTAATATATATTTAGATGTGAATCTAATTATTTTAAGCCATTAAATGACTTTTTATTATGTAAATTAGGTAGAAAAGGCATCATTATGCTTCGTGAAAGATTATAAATAAAAAGAATGAGTTTTAAAAATGAGTGGGCAATAAATTAGGTTCGTTACATATAATGTAATTTAACA
This sequence comes from Trachelipus rathkii, assembly GCA_015478945.1. NCBI lineage: Eukaryota > Metazoa > Arthropoda > Malacostraca > Isopoda > Trachelipodidae > Trachelipus > Trachelipus rathkii. Next base: position 16,985 of record JABUQX010009024.1, read on the forward strand.
TTTAAGAGTTTCAAATTGAGGCACTTACGAATGCCCAATTGTGTTTAGAATTTTAATACTCTTTTTTATTCATTTCACACGCAAATGAGATATACGGAGAATGTAAAGTTTGCACAGCAACACACACATACACACAGATATACACATCCTTGCACATTCTCATACATACATAAACACACTCATACGAGTTTTACATGTAGAAGGCCTTTTCATTTGTTTGGAACTTTTAAATTGATGTAAATTTTCGATAATAAAAAAAATATTCAAAAATTTTACTTTAATAGCTTAATAAATAAACATTTTTTTCTATTTAGGATATTTAAAATAAATTCTGACAGGAATGTATTGAAGTTTACAAGATTAAGATAGAAAATTATATAATTTCATAAGAAAAACGAAAGACCTATTTTTATTTATAATGTTTTTATTATAATGATCAATTTTATTTAAAAATAAAGAAATTCTTAAATCTACGACAGTATAGCTAATAACAGGCAGGGTTTAATTCAGGGGGTGGCCCGGGGGGGAATTTCCCCCCCGAAAATCAAAATGTCCCCCCCGGAGATTTCCAAATTTTATTAAAAAAAATTATAATAAAGTTGACTGACTATATAACTATTTAATTATCTATATATTTATCTTTCTAATATACATTAATATATATATATATATAATATTATATTATATATATAATATATATATATATAATATATATTATATAATATATATATATATATATTTATATATATACTAAATATATTATTATATAATATATAATATATATATAATATATATATATTATAATATATATATATATATATATATATATACTATGAAAAACCTTCGAGAGGCGTGCAAATTCTTTCCAAATTTTTATATTTCTCATACAATATAATATTGAATGCAAAAGCCTACAGATAAACTTATTAACTTTAGTTCTCTTGTGGGCAAATCTTTTTTATGAGTAATGGTGTGGTGAAAGCATAAATATAACTTATTTAACATTAGGATTGTTGCTCTATATTTTTTCCTTTTTTCAATTAGGAGCTTATCTTTTATTGTGTGTGTTTTTGAGCCTAAGTGAAAGCTTTATTGCTAAAACTGCTGTAACTTTGTAAGCTATAGCTAATATGTACATTGTTTAAAATGGCAGGGCAGCAAAAATTATATGAATTTTTCAATAAGAAAAGAAGTACTGAAGAGCCAGCACAAAGTACATTTATAAAAATCGATCATAATGATGAAGAATCGCAAGGTATTTTAAGTGAATCTATAGTTCCTGCCACAAAAACACGCGAGATTAAATATCAAAAGCAGTGGGAAATTAAACACAAGTGGTTGTACTTTGATCGTACTAGGGGTGGTGCATTTTGTAAGCTGTGTGAAGTGCATTAATAAATGACATAGATATGCTTCAAAAAACAGGTTGTTTTTATATCGGTGCCTTTTAATAATTTTAGAAAAGCTACTGGATGTTCAGGAAAACTGGAAAAACATTCAAAATCAGATAATCACTGTAAGGCAATTTCAATGGAAAATGCTAGATTGCAGGGCTTAAGAGCTCTTGTCCAAACACTATTGATTCAACAGAGTGAAAGTGAGAAAAATGTTAACAGAGAAGCTTTTTCAGCGTTAGTTAGAAGCGCATATTTTTTAGCTAAAGAAGAAATACCTCATACCACCAAATATGAAGCATTAGTTCGTAGGATTTTAGTAAAAAACAACAAACCTCTTGAAGACTGGATTAAAGCCCAAAGTGAGAGATCGACATACATTAGTAATTTAACCGCTTCTGAGTTATTGCTTTCAATTGGTGAAGTCTTGAACAAACAAGATGAATATTTACTTTGTGGTAAATATTTCTCTGTAAGGCAGATGAATCTACGAGCCTAAATAATCGGAGTAAATTGTCACTGTCAGTTCGCTATGTGGTCCCAGCTCCAGTTTGCGAAGTAATAGAAAGTGTTTTATGTATGGTTGAATTAGAAAAAACTGACGGCGAGTCAATATTTTTGGCTATGACTGATGCTTTAAAAAAACGAAAAACCTTCTTACGAGGAAATTAGTATCATGTTCTTTAGGTGGCTGAATTTCACGTGTAGTTATAAGGGGTGCGCGAAGATTTCGGAAATGAGACAATTTGAAATTCCATACATTCATTGTAGAGCCTACGTTTTATCGCTTGCTGTCACTAATTCCAGAAAAAAGTTTCCAATGATTAAGAGGGCTTTACATGTTGTTAAAGATATCTACAAGCTTTTTCATTGTTCTCCTAAAAGAGAAAAGATTTTACATGAAATTCAAAAATCACTAGAAAGCTGCTTAAAAGATTCCATAAGCTGCAGCGTACGTTTGGCTTAGAATTATCGTACGGTTCACTGAAGTCCAATTCACGCAGTATATCTGACTCGATGCTCATGGTAGCCAGATTTACAAGTTTATCTTGCGGTATTCTTTTAGAAATGACTAATATTAGTTTTATAGTGAGTTTGGCTATTTTAGATGTAACACTGAGTGCTTTGTCAAATTTAAGTAAAGTTCTCCAAAAAGAATCTCTTAAACTTTCATCTCTTCCCCAGCTTATTTCTGGAATAGTTGGTCATTTAGAAACAATCATCAAGTTATTTGTTATTAAGAATGAAGATAATGAACTGCATATGAAAATTAAAGGCCTTGAGAATTATGTTTAAGAATTTAACAAGTAAATTTTACTGATACCAAAAAAAATTGTTTAAAAATTGCAAGAGGATTTGTGAAAGAAGTAGTAAACGAAATGAAACATAGACTTAATGATAAAGCTATAAGATTAATTATTAGGGGATGGAAGAACCAACTAAAAAAATAATCATCATCAGGTTCTTCGCAAAAGTTTTGATTCCTTTACCACCATCGTATATTCTTGACAAGGTTCCTATTCCCTCGGGAACGAAAGCTCGAAAATTAAAAATTATTTATTTATTTATTTATTTATTTATATGTTTCTAGTGATTTTATAATTGTGAATAGTGCTTATGCA
>JABUQX010009024.1:35000-40000 GCA_015478945.1 Trachelipus rathkii
GGGTTTTATCGTTTATTGAGAGCCAGCTGATATACGTTAGGTAGAATCTTTGGTTTTTCCATGTATATATATAGGATTTTTGGTTGATTTTTCCAACTAATTAAATGTCAAGAAATGGCAATGTGAAATTAGAGGAAAGTTCTATGGTGAATTTGGAGCTGCATGGCCGTGTATATTATTAATGACAAGGACAGAAACGTCGTAGGGCTTATGGCTTCGGGGTAAAGCTGCAAGATGTCGGCCTCCCACCATAGCAAATCCCATGTACTGCTTATGTGAGAAGTCAGTGTGGGGAAAGAATGTACAGTATCAGATACATAAATTAATTCCCATGAAAAATATTGCTAGAAATGGACGGGACCAGGCGGTATATAGCGCCAACTGAGAGCACTCCAGTTGTTTAAAAACCTACCATTGAAGTGGAAAAAAGATCTCATTTACTGCTCCCTCCAACACGAACTCCGTCAAACAATAAAAGTTGCGATGTTACAGAAGAGTTGCACTGGAAAGTCTTCGGCTGCCGCAAGGTGTCCGCCGTATATACCCTACAGGTTGAATAGCCACCATGTTATCACTTTATATCTATAACAGTTGGCGTTTCTCGTAGAATTCTATTCCTATTTTCACACTTTTTCTATTACTGTGCATCAAACATTTATGCGTGTTCAAGGTCTCCTATCCACTTACTATTTTGACAACTTTACACTCATTATTGCTCTAATTCAATTTGAAAGACGACAAATGACAGCACAAAATAAATGAATTCTCGGAAGGCCGTAGCCTGGAAACAGAGCAGGCCATGTTTATCTTTTCTCTTAGCTTGTATTAAAGGAAACATTGGTTGTTTTCCATGTTCCTTCCTTAACTCCAGATTTCTTCAAAATCTACTGAGCATATCAGTCTTTCTCCCTCAACTTATAAATGATCTTCGTTAGAGAAAACAAACTCCTACCTCTTCTGTCGTATGCAATAATTCTTGATATTACAATTTCTTTGTGTTATCTTTCTTAGAAGGATTCATATTTTGTTCGTTTCTAAAAAAATCTAGGAAAATTGGTGTTTCGAAAAAAGCCGTTCGGTGCTTCTTCTTAACAACAAATGCAAGCTTAATATAATATAATTTAAAAAATAAAAAAACATCTAATTCTTCACTCCACCATTGCTACCTTTTCTCTTTACTCTTCCGGCCAATCTTATTTCACCACACACAACTTCACTTGGCTAGTCATCAGTCTTGTCTTCTTAAAAGTGATTATCATTCCTCTTTTACTCCTTCTTTTCTCTACTTTCTCTATCACTATTCCCCATTTTCTGCTAAAATTCCTTGCGTTTTTGTTGAATATTTCTAATTGTCTAATTTCAAACGCCTGTAACTTCATGATATACCACAGAGTCCGTGTTTGTCGAGATATCGGCGGGGACTAATGTTATAAAGTTATCGTTTATATACGTATAGTATATATAATATAATACTATATACTTAATAGTATATATAGTCATATATATATATATATAATATATATACGTTAGTATATTAATATATATATATAATTGTATATTGAATATATATATAAAATATATATATAAATATTATATAAATATATATAAATTATAGTAATATATATATATAGTATATAATATATATAGTTATCATAATATATAGTACATATCCATCAGAGTAATATTATATTATATAATTATAACTATAGTTTATATACATATAGGTTATCACTTATAATAATATTATAATAATATATATATATATAGTTATATATTATACTCTAATATATATATATATATATATATAGTATATATATATGATATATATAATATATATATATATATATAATAGTATATATATATATATCTATATATATATATATACTTATATAATTATATTACTATATTATATTATATATATATATAGATATATTATATATATATATATATATCTATATATATAATAATTATAAATTATATATATATAATATATATATATATATATATATATATATATATATATATATATATATTATATATATATATATATACTTATATATATATATATATATATATATATATACGTGTGTGTTGTGTGTGTGTGTTGTGTGTGTGTTGGATATTAAGTATAAATTCTTTTACATCTATTATTCAACACTAATTATAAAATATAAATCATAATTTTTAAATTATTCTCGCTGAATTATAAAATATAAATCATAAATATATGCTGTTAACTTGTAATATATTTAAAAGTTTGGGAAAATTTGTTTTTTTTTAAATTTCCTCCCTCTCAAATATAACTTTGAAGCTAATTCTTTAAAATGTTTATTTACTTTGACATCTTAATAGATATTTTTAAACTCAAAGAAAACATGATTAAAAGTTATTAGTTTTTTTTATCGTATTTTGATGTTATCAATTTTTTTAAATTGTTACTAATGTTTTCTTCCCATTTATTTACAAAATAAATATATAATTGGGATATATTAACTATGTGCTTTCATTTACAGAACTTTTTCTATTACTTTTTTATTAGAAAATTGAAAAACAAACAAAACTTAAACCCATTAAAAATAGAAAAACCATTATTATTATTATTATTATTATTATTATTATTATTATTATTATTATTATTATTATTATTATTATTATTATTATTATTATTATTATTATTATTATTATTATTATATTATTATTATTATTATCTAGCTTATTAGGGTTAGGATTATTTCATTTTATATAAACTGTTTTAATTTCTGATCTCTGTTTTAAATATAAATATGTATATGAAACCGTATAATAAATACTTCATGGGCTTAAAGGACGAAAACGTCCCCTTAGTAACCTATTTCCAACGCTACGCCGTAGGCTAAACTGCTCTAAATCATTCCTTTTTCCCCCTATTTGACAAACAAACTCCTCTTAACAAGATCAGCCTTTTTTCTCTACTCCAGCAGATGCTCTCTCACATCCTCCACAGTTAACTCTTCCTCATCAACTATGATGTCATCGATGTATGAATATGTCCCTTCTCTCTCACCCTCTCATCCTTTTCTCTTACCACTCTTATAAAAAATTTCATTATTTTTTGCGCGCTACATAGCCCAAAACCCAGTCTTGTCAAGTAAAAATTCCTCCCCTTATATCTCACCATCTGATGCTTTCACAAACTCTCATCAATTCTAATTTGAAGATAGGCTGACTTTAGATCCATTAATTTCTTTCCACCGCTTATCCTGCTCCACTTCCGAATCGATTCCTCGCAGACCACCGCCTCATCCCTGGTGTGGCACATTACAAATCGTTCAATTCTCTGTAATCTATCACTGGTCTCACCTTTCCCTTATTTTCTTGTTCCACCGCCATTAATGGAAGTACCCCCTCTTTCTGTACTCCCCCTCCACGGCACTAGAATTCCCTCCTCGATCCACTTATCGATTTCTTCCTCAAATTTCATTCCTGTTTCGCCTTTCATCGACCTCCCATACATGTCAACCTTGTTCTTTAGCGCAGGCTCTCCTTCCTTCCACTTTGCTGCTTGCCGTCGAATTTTCCAGAAAAATCACTGTCATCAATTTTCAATTCCCTTTCATTATCGCATTTTCTATCGATACCACCAAATTTTTCTCTCGAATTTCCGAAAAAGGCTCCCTCTTTGTTGATGAAAACTCCCCCAAACTCCCTGATGACATCTAATCCCAGGATTATCCTCACATCCGCCATTAGGTTTTTCATCATAGCCATCTCAAATTTCTTCCTTTCTCCTTTAATCTCTATATGCACCTCACAATTCCCATTACTTCCGTCAAACACATCTATGTTCTCTCTTTTTCTATCTAATCTTACTATATCGCTACTAACAATTCACTTCGTGCAGCCCGACTCTACTGCACCTAACACTCTTTTACCATTCACTTATTTTTTTTCAGAGGAAAGCCGCCCCATGATGTTAGAGGGCTGATTCCGACGCAGCAGCCTCATCCAATTCGTTTCCCGAAGTTCTAAGTTTACATTCCCTTGCAAAATGTCCTTTTCCACCACATTTGAGTCAAGTTAAATATGTTGTTCAACCCATCCTGCAATTCCTTCTGAAGTGAGGTTCTCCACATGAGAAGCATTCAACATTTCTTTCTTTGGCCCTAAATTCCTCTTCTTTTCCTTTTCTCCACAACGCGCTCCCACCGAAGATCTCCACTAGAGCCCGCTTTACGATTACCTCGCCGCTCAATCCCACCATTTTGCACTCTTCTACATTCACTCACTATTGCGCGAATTCCAAAGTTCTCTGCCAACCCGCTCACTAGATCCTGAACGAGTTTTCGCCGAAAACTTTTCTCAGTTTTTCCTTTATCTACTCTTAGTGGTTTTTTGTCCTCCTTACTCATTTCGAGGAAAACTGCTAAAGCCTCCATTTCAAGTAGCATTGGCAGGATGAATTCCTCATTCTTGATCTTTTGAAACCTTATGAGTATCTCAACTTTCAGCAGCCATGACTCAATGTCTCCTTCTCCTACAAAGGGTTTGACCACATCAATAATTTTCAACCCATTTGCTGTCGTGCTTGCTTCTTTTTTTCCTTTTGCCCGGAGAGCTTGTAGGCCTAAAACAAATCACCTCAACGCAATCTTTAATAAGAATGACGAACATAATATATTTACAATATCCTTATATACCAACACAGAGATGTTTATATACAGTGGGCCGATTCCGCATTTAAAGCTCCATTTTGTATTCTTCATACTACAGAGGCTAAGCTACAGCGAACATGACATGAAATCGATTACCGTCTTGATGTACTTAGGGTAACTAATAGGGCCAATATAGAGGTGTATTAAATGAGGCCAAAAAAAATGCAATATTTACTACACATTAAGTAATAATTACCACAGATTTATCTTTTCATTTGCTTTTTTAAATAAATTTATTACATTGTAAAGAGACTTTATGGAGACCCTATATATATATATATATAATATATATATATATATATATATAAT
>JABUQX010009025.1:0-35000 GCA_015478945.1 Trachelipus rathkii
GTCGTTTGCATGCATGTTGTAGGTGTGTGGGTATGGCTTGTATTTGTGCTGTCTGTCGCTTCGTAGTGTGGATGTGGTTCCCGATAACGTTCTCTTGTTCTTTATTCATCGAAATTTTATTTTCTTTACTTCCCATATCTAAAAGAATTATCTATTCTCAACATTTTTCTCTTATCTCTTATACCATCTAGTGGTATTTTTGTCTTTTACACGCTAATAATATACTATATATATATTGATATATTATATTATATTATATATATATATATATTATAGATGTACTATTGTATTGATCATGTTTGTATACTTGTTTAATATGTTATATATAAATTATATGTATCTTATATATATATATTATATGTAATAAATATATATTATTATAAAGATAAGTGAAGATTTCACTCAAAGAGTATATTTCTATCTATCTATTTTATATTATATAATATATATATTATATATATATATATATGATAATATATATTTAGTATTATATATATATACTTATATATATATAATTATATATATATATATATTATAATCTGATATATACTAATATATATATATATTGCTATTTAGTTAAAAGTCGTAACCGAAATGGTTTTATTAGAATTTTTTTTATTGTTTACCCAAATTTGTAAGGGTCTTTTTTTTTTTTAAACCAATAAGCATAAATATAATAGTCTTCCCAGTCGCTCTCTACAAAAGTGACTTTAAAGGCTATTAAAAGATATTTTAAAAATTTAAATATTTTTAATTTTGCGTAACTAAACATAACCTTACTAAAAATTTATGTATCTTATTTTTTATTTTATAATTTATTTTCACTGCATGTTTGAAAAAAAACACGCATCTGGCACATGAGCGTTTGTAGATTTTTGTTCGCATAATATACACAGGGAAAAATACCATAATGTTTATCTTTTCCTCCCCCTCCCCCACAAAACAAACAATTTACAGAGAGAAGATCCTACCCGATGCATTATACTATTATATAATATATTATTATAAATATATATATATAATATATATATTATATAATATTATATATATATATTATTTAAGGGGCTATATAGGGGGCTACACCGCCCTTACTATAATAATTATGTATACCACTCATTGTAAGGATCAGAAATCTCGTCTACGCTCTATAAGTCATGTTTTTGGTGGGAAAAAATTCTGTTAACGAACTTTCGTATCTTTAGATTTTCAAAAGTCCTTGTGAAAGCCAATCGTCGAAAAAGCGATGCTAGTGAAAATTCCTTGAGCGGTCAAAGAATCTTGGAATAGCGGGGCGAGTCTGTGTCTTGGTTAGAGAAGAGAAGGAACACTGGATCGATGTTGCCGGGCGATAAGGGCCGGCACCTTCAAATTATATTAATATACTTCCTATATAGCCGATTTTATTTGTGAAACTTTGAACTGTGATATTCGTGAGGAGACCAATATTAAATTTAATCCAAAGCGTTCGCTAGTTAGAAGAAGCGGGTAATTAGTAGAAAGACTTGAGCGCTATGTAAAAAAGGCAGTTTATTTAATAATCTCGACATTTAACCTCGGTCTCCATTACATGACGTTACATTGTCCTGAATGTACTGTAATTATTCATCAGTATGAAATCGTTTGACATCATTGCTTGATGGCAACAGTTTTAATTAACTAGTTTAAAAGATAACAATGAGAAGTTAATAATCATCTTTTTATACTTTCCTAGTGTCTAACTCCTATCAGATCTCATTGGCACAAGTGCGTACCCTCTATTAGGCAACCTCTCTTTGAACACCCATATCCTAACACTGGAGTGTGAAGAGTGTTTAAACGTTGAATTAATTTCAAACAGTGCGCTAATTTAAAGCAAGTGAAGGTGAAAAAAAGAATTGCCAATTCAAAACACAACACACACACACAAATAAAAAAAACCTCAAATTGCCCCGAATAAAAAAAGATTGAAATAAGAAACCCTATCCAAATAGGCTTATAAAACTCTCGCCCTAAAACAAAGAAAAAAAAAAAGACCGTAGAATGCCGAGTTTAAAACGAGAAGTCGCTCAGGAGTCAAATCGAAGAGAAGCCAACGGTAAGCTTATCGTGACTCGGTTCCTCAAATTCGTCAAGCGACCCCATCCACACTCCCGCAGAATGTAGGCTCCTTCCTCGTCGAGGTAATGGAAAGCAGAAGGGACTCGTCACTAATACGAGGACAGGGTTCGGTGGAAGCGGAATCCAATGGAGAGCATGAGCAGCAAAAATTGGTTGAAGAGTCACTCCTTCCCCAACGCTCTGTAGGAAGAAAAGGAAGAAATGAAAGAATCTCCCCCTCAATTGCTAATTCCCCCTTCAAACCGTAATTTGAGGCGACTGTAGAGGTGGCGAATCGGCAGGACAACCAAGATGATTCTGTTAACCTCTAATGAAATACATCGATCAAAATGGAAGGCGTAAGATGCTTTTGCATTCAAAAATATATCCAAGCAAGAGTTACAAATTCGTTGAAACTATCCCTTAAAATGATGATTGTTATTACTAATTAGTAAAAGTTAATAGACGAAACTTTCCTATGCACCGATCGCTAAGAATGAGATAGAGCAGAGTCTGTGCGTCGATTTCTAGGGATGAGGCGAGGGAGAGTCCCATTCGATTATTCCAGTGAGAATTTTAAAAGAATGTGCTCGGATTTATCCACTTTTCGATTCAATACACGGATAACGATTGCCAGAATTCATTATCGAGAACTCTTTCTCTTAACCAATTGCGCTCGCATAGAGTTACAGATCTCCCTCATGGACTAAGAGATAGAACCATGGATTTTGAGGAATCAATGGAAATTTCTAAATGCACTTTGTAAGACAATTTTTGTTTCCCAAAACGTGAGCATCGCGCAATCCCGCGGGGGGTAGAACGTTATGGCAATCGGTGAACGGCCAACGACCGCCAGAAGAAAAGTCACCAAGCCACTACCCAACAAAAGAAGACTTCGCCAAGAGGAGGGAGATGAACGTCGACTTGATATGTCTCTCATAAAAGTCAGCTTAAGAGATTGAGGATTCACTAGCCCAAGAAGCGTCATGCTAGTAGCTCTGCAAGGAACAATGTTGTCAGGAATTGGCGAGACTTCCCCACCCCCTTAATGCATTCAAAATTCCAAAGGAAGAAATTTCAACGATCCTCATTAACAACAGTTGCAGCATGGGCCTAGTCATCAGAAGCTTTGCTAGGTTCATTAGGAAATTTTGCACCATTCATTCGATGTGAGGGTCGATATTGTCCAATGTACACCTTAATCTCAAAACCCCCGGCAACTCCCCACCCCCCACAGAACCGTCAAACATTTTCAAAAAATGGAAAGGGCTGGTCCGTCAGGCGGACGCTCCGCGTGGCCAGATGATGGGCTGAGATATTGGGTAGGGAACGACCGTTCTGTAAGTGAGTACGATATTTTAGTGTTGCTTTGCCCTGCCATTCTTTGTATGGAAATAAATCAAATTTTGGGCGGGGAATATTATAAATTTTAACTATAGTAGAAGACGTTATTTAACAATCATAATAGACAGTAGAAATATATAGGTCGTATAATCCTATAATAACGTAGAATTACCCAGTAACCATAGTATTGACGATTTTTTTATATAATAATTACTATGGTAAGGAAATATTAATTGTAACATAATAGATCTATAAATATAATGCACGTGGTCGGTTTTTCAACAATTTTCTATAATAATAATGAGCATTCGCTGAATATCTTTGATGGCCATAATAGTAAGAGGTATTTTAGTATAATTGTAATTATTTATAATATTTAGTGATTGGAAATGTTTATTTATTAATAGATTTAAATGGGTAAGGAAATATTCACTTGTCAGGGGATGAGCAAGGGACAGGGTGGGGATTCTAGTATTTCACCCCCTCCCCACAGAGCAGTCGCGATTGGAGTGTCGGCTCGGTAAAAGGCGAACAATTGTGTTTCATTATGAATTATGATGTTAGACCTTCACCAATATTATTAATAACTGTGAACTGTCCCCCATTGTGTTAACTCTTAAACATTGATGCTATTATTTACTACATGCAAATGCTCTAGTCTTAGAAATAAAAAAAAAAAATTAAAAAAAAAAAAAAAATCGTCTTCTTCCTCTATCTAATACTATAGACGAAACGATGCTGCCAAACACTAATAGTAGTAATAATTTCCCGCATGTTCCTTACAAGAATGTCCACACGGCAAGGGTTGGTATAGAAGAAGTTGAAATAGTTCAAAATCACCCGGAGGTGGGGCATTAAGAAGGTCTGTTATGTATTTTGTACAATATTATTGTAAGAATAGAATACTTGGTGTTTTCGTAGATAATAATGTCAAATTGATTACAAAAAAAAAAAAAAAAAAAAAAAAAAAAAAAACAAAACCCTCTGTGACGGGGATTTCTCCTTGCCTCAACAAATAATTAAATACACCTTCAAATTAGCCAATCTGACCGCAATTTTATCTATTAATTTTATTATATATGAAAAAATATTTAACAAACCTTTGTCGTATGCGGAAGACTATTTCTTTTGTGAGTAGTGAGTTCACTGCAATGCGCGCCCGCGAAATGTCCGGCATTTCGAGGGAAGAAGGAGTAAGGCCATCAAAGATACCGAAAAAGGAAGGTCGCATCTTTTAAACTTCGCGCTCATTTGAACAGAGAACCGGAAAATTGTGTTTTTGATTGTAGGGAACGTGTTTATATTACACTTTCGAGCCAGTTTTTATTAATGGACTGTGACAATTAGCCTGATTTGTTGAACAACAATTTATGTGCATTTTAAATATGTTCTTACATTGTATATATATATATACTGAGCGTGTTAGTGTTAGGTATGAAAAGAACTGATAAAATAATTCCAAACTGTTCATTTATTCACTTTGTATTACTCGTTCAAGGGCTATTACAAAGAGAATGGTGCCCCCAGAGTGATCTTGTTTAAAAAACCAGCCTTTGTGATGAAATAATCATCACAGATTATTAACGGTAATTAAAGTTGACGATGAAAAGAGTGACATTCCAATCAAGAAAGAAGAAACAAGCAAATTAGAATCAGGAAGCAAAGGAGAGTCAACGAGCTAAGCTAACTACAGCGCGTTTCAATACTTTGTTATTATCAAACGACTGTTTCTCAAAATCAGCCAAGACATTATTGTCCACAGTTATAAAGGAAAAATTTGTTCCTAGGTTGGACAAAGAGAGATTAGCTCGAAGTGGCCAGAGGACATCTGAGCTGCAGCGGTAAAAAATGTGTTTAAAAAAAAAAAAAAACAAAAATTTGACAAGAAGAGAAACTTGGAATTTAAATAAAAGCGTATAAAATATCTTTGGTTAATCAGGTTGAATTTATTGATAATAATTGGAATAATATAATAATAACTTAATAATAATAAAAAAAAAAAAAAAGATTTGCTGAAGTGGAAGCCACCATATCAGCAACTCCTGTCAAATTGTTTTATACTTATTGAAGCTTAATATTATATTGTGAGAGCAAAGCATTGCGGGGCTGCCAGGAAAGCAATTTATATTGATTTTTTGTTTAGATAGGGATGAATGAAGTATTTATCCTCTTTTGAAGCTTTGATTGGTTACCGGAATGCTAATTTTAATAAGACTATAATTTCGAACTTGGCCGAATTCGCCGCGACAGGAAGCCGATATTGATGAAGTTAGGCCGGACGAAGTGCCGTGTTAATAAAAAAAAAAATGCGTATAATACATAATATTTATATTAATAGGTAAATAACAAAGAAATAATATATTATAAATAAATGGAAAAAAAATAAATTTAATAATAATTTTTCCTTGTTCAAGGTATTTTGTTTAAATAAATTGCGGAAATTGTTACTAACAAGAGAAGAAGGCGAGAATTATACTTGATATTTTAGCCGAAAACTTAAGGCAAATTTTTAAATGTCATTTTTACATACGATTGAAATCACAGCTAAAATTTTCAAATCAAAAAAAAACAATTGTTGAAATCTAATTGAAATGAGAGTTTCTGGCACAATTATTACTGTTAGAGTATTACAATTATTTTAATTGGTGGTTATTGGGGGGCGAGAGGGGGATTATGATACCCACTAGGATAATAAATAGTTGAATTAAAGTACTCTGTGAGGTACAGAATTAAAACAAAAAAAATAATAATAATATAATTTAAATGTACACCAAACCAGTCATATAGATAAACACTTTTCTTTAATTATTTTGGATAAGCAAATTGAAGGTTGTTTTTACATACTAATATGATGTTAAAAAAAAAACAAAAAAAAACCTACTAGACATTTTGTGACTATGAGAAAAAATATTGTTAATTGAATAAACTAATAGTATATCAATTATTTTATTTAAATCTTGTTTTATGGGTAATTATATTTAAAAAAGAAATATAAAAATAAAACTGAATAATAACTAATAATATAATACATTAATAAAATATAATATATAAAATAATACATAATAAATTATTATAATAAAATAAATTAAATAATATTATAAGATATAACATAATTGATTAATAATAAACAAAATGAATATAATGACTAATAATAATAATAATAATCGTATTTATTACTGTGATACATAAATAATAAAGTTTCTGACGTACACAAGAATTATTTATGTTAGTAAATACTCGGTCTCGCGAGTTTCAAAAAAAAAAAAGAATAAAAAGCAAACAAAAAAAAAAAAAAACAAAACCTAAACGTGTTAAGTGGAGGCTATAGGCAGGCGTACACCCCGCCCTTACTATATAATTAGTGATACCCATGGTGTGAAGGCATAGAAATTCACCGCTCTATAAGTCATGTTGTTGCGGGGGAAAACATTTCTTGTTATGTATCGACACTTGATTTTAGATTTCAAATCCTTGGGAAAGGGCCAATCGCAAAAGCGATGGCCGTAGAAATTCCTTGAGGGTCAAAGAATTCTTGGGAATAAGGGGGCGAGTCTGTGCTCCTTGAGTTAGAGAAAGAGAAGGGAACACGTAAGAGGGTGCCGGGCGATAAAGGCCGGCACCTTCCAGATTATAACTTAAATATTTCCTTAGATATTTTCATTATTTTTTTATTGTGAACTTTTGAATTTTTTTGGAAATTGTGCCAATATTAATAATCAAAGCCCTGATGTTATTAGAGAAGCGGAGGAATGAAGGGAGAGACTTCGGTACGAGTAAAAGGCCAGGTTTATTCTATTTAATTCGGATTTGACCTGTTCTCCATTTACCATGACGATCATTCCTGAAATTGGTACTGTTTATCATCATAAGATCTTTTCGGACAAATTGTTGCTCAAACCATTTAAATTAACGTCAGTTTAAAGAGAATAGAAGGGGAAGGTTAAGGGATAGTTAATAATCATCTTTTTATATCCTAGTCGTCTAAATCTAAATCTATCTTGCAGGACCTATCTTAACTCATATTTATTATATATATTTATATATATATTATACTATATATTATATATTATATATATATATTATAATATATTAGTACTATATATATATATAATATAATAGTATTTACTCATATATATTATATTAGTTATCAGAAAAAGCACGCCGACCTCAGCGACGGCAGCTGCCCGGACTCTCGGATGCGGAAATCGATGGATGGACGTTCGACACTACGATGCTGACACGGGAGGGTGGTGGTACAAGTTCGGGCCTCTCGTGCCTGGCGACTTCTCCGCTCCTTCCGATTGTGCTGATCCGATATATATATATTATTTATTATATAATATATAACTATTACTATATATATATATATTATATCCACTAACTATATAATATTAGCTATATTTGTATATATCATAGGTTATACTATATTATATTATATTTCATAATTTTTACCGACTTTCAAATAAAGTAATAATGGTATATTTAACAAATATCGGAGTGCGGATCAAGCCCGAATGCCCTCGCCCATCCTATGATTCTTTGCTGATTGGAAAACGCCACATTGCAGATTAAAAAGTTGGTTAGTAAGTGCTGATACGGTTTGAACTCGAAAAGATAGAGAGGTGAGCGCGAAATATAGTTTCCGCGGTTAAGCTTGTTTGGGGTTGATAGGCGTTGATTAAATACACTTCCATAGTTTTCTTTAAGAGAAGTAAATCAGATGTTTTTAATATGGTTTTGTTCGAGCAGACGGTGTTGCCAACGATTATTGAATTATAATAATCTTTGACGCCCCAATTCCTCGGTTCATATTATATAAGTCAGACGTTAGTCTTGTGTTTTTGTTTCACAAGGTATTATTCTGCTTTTTGACTCCGTTTCTGATTTTCGAAAAACCCTCTCTAGTAGGCTATGAGTGTGAACTTTTGCCTGAAGTCGCAGGACACACCTTGATTTTTCTGTTGGTTAAAAAATATTACAAAAATCCCGATACGTGCGAGCTTGATTTTCGTCTTGCCTTATTTCCCTAACCTTCAGCTAACTCCTCTCGACCGATTCCGGCCATACTCTGTCGTCCGACGGAACTGGGGCTCCAGCTGCACCGTCAAATCTGTCCAGTTTTCCTCTCTTCCTTTCTTAATTACCCTCGTCATCATCGCTTCTCATATTTTAAATTTCATGCCTCTAATGCCCGCCTAGTCCTTAAATCCTCTCCTTTAATGGAGTGGTGCGGGCGGAGGGGGGGTAGGGCTCTGATGTAGAGTCGAAGAACAGACAGGCAAAAAGACAAGAAAATAACAAAAACAGGAAGTAATACAAATATTTCTAAAGCAACGTAAAGAGAATGGGAGTATGCAAACACTGAAAAATATTAATATAAAAGATCTAAAAAAAATAAATAATATATTTAATAGCTTGCTATGTTTAGTTATGATAATTTATTAAAGATTAATAATATATGTAATTATTAAAAAAAATATATAACAATGAATATAAATAAATTAAAAAGAAATGAGAAAAAAGACTAAGGTAAGAGAAGGTAAGCGTAGTAGTAAAGATATATACTTATTTATCAAAATATTATTAATCTTATTTAAAAATTATCATATATATCATTTATCTAAATTAGAATAAATATTTAGATTATTTATATACAACATATATTTATTAAAAAAATTAATAATAGACTATGTATTAATAAAAAAAAAATAATATAATATATTAGATATTATATATTTTTGGTATGAAAATATTATTTAATATCAATTAATAGTATTATTGTTTTCATTCATATTTATTATTATTGTAGTTTTGTAAGTATAAATTATATTTTAAATTAATAACCTCATATCCCATTATGAAGAACAGGGTCGAAAATACTATTTTCCCAAAAAAAAAAAATGTATCAAAAAACAAGAAGAAAATTAAGTAAAAAAAAAACAAATGTTAAGATAATGAAATCTTACCTGCCCTGTTTATCAGTTTATTCATATAAGCATTGTCTTATATCTTATCTACAAATTTTTGTTCTGATATATCTAAACATACTTATTTCTAAATTTCTTTCCTATTTTAAAAATATATATTCCTGATAATGAATAAGTTAGGAAAAAGTGATTTGGTATCATATATTTTAAGAAGAATTATATTTAAGGATATTTGACTATATCAAAATGTTTATAGACTCTTAATTATAAATATTTTTTAATTTAATATCATATATTTAATTCTAAATACCTATTAATTTTTCAAATTGATTATTCAGTCTAAAAATTGTAAATTATTTTTTATGGGAGTTTATTTTTTGGGAATTAACCCTTAATTCTAATTGGTAATTATAATTCTTCCAATATTAAAACAATGGATTATGAATGTTTTAAAACACAAAAAACGATACACCGAGAAACCGCCATATTAGTTTAATCATATTAGATTACCAATTATAGAATTACTTTAAAAGTTCATTACAAATTACTAGTAAAAATGAAAATAATACAAAAAAAACTATGAAAACATTATATAATAGTAAATTAAGAACCTAAATACACATTAAATAATATCGATATCAGTTTTTTTTCTTGTTATACATGGTATATAAATAATTCTTTCTAGAAATGTGAGTTATTATGTCGTTTTTTTTAGATTCATTCTTGTGGTTTGGTTTCTATCTTCTTATAAATGTTTTTGCGAATGCGACATATTTCCTTATTACCAATATTTTATAGGTTTAATTCAACATATTTTTGAAATACATTGCATGGTAATCTTGCAAGATGTATATTTGATTCGTAACAGCCCACTAGGAAGGCATGAACCAAATCTAGTGAAGATACCTAAAAATATTACCCGGGCTATACTTAATTAAGAGAAGCCGTGACTGGGAAGAGAGATGCCGTTTTCGACAGGCCGGCTCCAATTCCCCAAAAAATGATCTATACAAAGATTTCTAAGTACAAAATTGTCATTCCCATGACTGAGTCTTGCTTTGATAATTTATATTACAGATGCATCCCGCAGCTTGAGCAGAAAAAATGTGTTCTCTTATCGCAATTCTTCATTTTAAAACCAATGAAGTGTTGTTTGAATTTTGCCATGCTGAGCACCAATTAAAAATCAAAAACCTATCTTCGTGATTCGTTGATAGGTTATAATCCACCCATCGTAGTTATTATTTCAATTATTTCAGTCGAATAATTTGTTAAAGTTGAAAGTAGCTATATTGTGCAATCCTAGGTTTTTTGAAAAATTTTATGTTAGTATTACTACTTAAGAAATCTAATACAGGCTAAGATTAAACGACTTTTAGTTGTGCTTTCAGAAAAGTCATTTGTTTCGTTTCTCTATAGATGAAAATTAGATTTTTCTATGTCTTTTACAGTGCTGTCGTTGCCTTCGATTTTGTGAAATTTAGGGTTCCGAGTCAAGCACAATTTTTTCATGTTAAACTGTACATAAATAGTTTTTGAAAATAAAATAAAAATTTCTTCCTTAAAACTTTCTTAATAACTCTTAAACAACTGATTGAATAACTTCCTTAGTTTATTTGCAGTGCAGAATGCATGCATTGAGACATCATTAAGTGTTCTGTTAGGCTTTCGCCTGTTTATTTGAAAAGTATGTTGTCGGTCTTTTCAGAGGAGAGATGGAATTGTGTTTTTTTTGGAGTTCCGTTGGTATATATAATAGTGTGGTTCTATTATATATACTTAATCTATAATTACATTATAAATGTAGAATTTAGGATATAATTGTATATTATATATATTACTATATATATAATATTATATATACATGCTATATATATATATATATGAGATATATATTTGTATGGTATCGAAATTATGGTAATAGCATTTTAGCTACTTATTTAATATCTTCGTAGATTCTATTTTAAAATGCTGAGAGCGATAGAAAGTGCGTTCCGATAACTTGCTTTGAATTCTTTTGCAGTCGACGCTTCGACTAAAGGCTTTCATAATATCAAAAAAGTTTCTATCTTATTCTGAGCTTTCTAAAAATGACTTTAGAGAAGTAGTAATGAGGAATGTTGTGGAGTTTCTCCACTTTAATATTTCAGATTGTTCTGTTTTAACTCTTTATTTCCTGATTCTTGTAATTAAATGACACGATTGCAAAGGCAGCTTAGAGCGTGTGTTAGTTGATCTTCAGTTAGGCCTCTGTAAGTTAAGATCAAAAATTAAACAGCAGTGTATAGATTCTTGTCATGAGAGATTTCTTTTCTATTGAGTCTTTTATATTCTTTTGTGTTATTTTAATTTATAAGTTGAAGGTTTGAATTTAATTGAATTTAGTTCAATTCAAAATAGTGTGATGTTAAAAAATACGGAGTTTCCCAATTGTATTATATGGGAGGTAGTGAAGTCGAGTCGCATAGTAGGACTGGAGTGTGAAGGGTGATGTAAGGGTTACCACGAACACGCTCAAATGTTTGGGTGTCCAAATCGGGTGTCGTACGGTATTCTGAATTAGCGGCCCCTCGATTTGACTCCGATTCACTCTTTGCTGAAAGTGTACGATCGCGATTGGCCGAGTGCCACGGTGCCATACTTCAAGTGTATACCACGACTTCGGACTCCGACTCCACCCTTTCAACATGTCCGCAAGCTCAGAATTTTTCACCACGCTCCGATCTGCACAGCACTTTTATAAAATCAATATTAACACAAACATTCACCGTGCAAAAAAAAAAAAAACTTAAAACCACTCCATGATATATTTAAAATAATACGAAACACAAAAAATTTCTATAAACCGATCTTTTATTAGGCTTAAAATATTCGATCTAAGACTAATCAATTACAATCCTTAGTTGTATGGTCTGCACAGAAATACATATTATACCTAATATAACCCAAAAAATTTGAAAAACCACTGTTTATATATAAATAACATACATGAAAAAAATTTTAAACTGAACTTTAAAGTTATGAAAATATTTATAACAGAAAATTCAATTTGTCAAACGAATTGTACTGAGAGGAGTCAATGAAACGGAGGACCAAAATAAAACACAAAAACCAATATATGAGAAAAAAAGAAAAGAGATTATTATAAAAAAAGAAACAAAAAGAAAAGTAACTATAATTTTATCACGTACTGACTATAACATAAAATAAACAATTCTCTCGTTTGTATACTTCCACCAGATTAAGCGTATAGTTGGTATTGATGTTTAAGCAGTATCCCACCACTAACCTCATCCAGCTCAACACTCACAACCCACCCACTCCCTTATCACTCACCTACCCCCACCCCTCCCCACTGTCTACTACCCGCTCCTGCACTATCATGCCCTCTTCAATCATACTCATTTCGAAGATATCCATTTTTGCGCATCAAATCTACAGCAGCTCTCGCAAACTAACCCTTCCCCCCTTTCCTCCCTTCACTCAATGGGCACTCAATATACCTCTGAGGAACGCCCCAACAGCCCCTCGCCACTTGCACATAATCACAGAAAACAATTCCTGGATACTCCATACCACCTACCAGTTCCAAGCGCTACATTTTTCTACAACTCTGCTGAACAACCCTCAATCCTTGCCCACCATAATCCCCCTTCTTTCAATACCTTAATCTTTTAATTCCCACGTTATCAAAGTAAAGTAGTAGATAGTCATTTTTTATTACTTGATTGCATCTTGTCACTGTTGGCGGTGCACATTTTCCCGTCCGTTTGCGTTTCCCACTTTTCCGATATCCAAAGGTCAGGTGATTATATCTAATGTTAATGTCAGTAGTTGATTATGCTCGCTCCTCGATGTGTTTTGTGTGTTACGATTTGTCGAACATATGTACTTATATTTATAGTTCAGGATTTTTCTCACATAAATATAGTTTCAGCCTATTATTAATGTAAGGAACGTTTGACTTACCATGGCAATTTCGTTGTAGGTATTATCAAAACCCTTTTTGGTTGTTTACTAGCTTGGGATCGAGAATGATATTCGATGTAAGTTTAACAAAGTAACAGTCAAAAATTAGAACATTGCACAAAAATAAGAATCCAAAAGGCTCCAAGGAGCGAACGGAAATTGATAGAAACAAGGAGGGTGATGGTACTTGATTTTTTACTCGCATTATCTTAGAATTTACAGTTTAAGCCCCTGGTGGGTGTTAAGGGTGTGTTACAATTTGGCTCAAATAAGATCTAATTACTATCTCAAACGAACTTATTTTTTGTCATATTTTGCGATAAACAACCTGCCCTGTTAATGATTTGAAAGTTATCAGAATTAAAGTGTACGATGTAGCAAAGAGAAGCTGGTCAAAGAAGCGTATTGATAAATTTCTTGTTTAAATACTTACAATGTGTATACTCGTAGACGCATAGAAATGTTCAATATGTAAGAAATATGCTGTAGAAAGTAATTGTACTCGATTAGGTTTCACGTTTGTAGCATGTTAAAATTTATCTTTACTGGGTGTTAGTGGATGTCTTTCCCTGGACTTGGTTGAATTTATCGGTTTTATATCTTTCTCTGTGCGTAAGTTGGTATTTAATTGTGTTAGGTCATTATTTTTATTAGGTAGGGTTAAGTATTTACGCTGTATGCTTTTATGATGTTCATTTTGTAATATGCGTAGCATATTATTCGATGGTTAGCGTTTTATATACCAGAAGAACGTCATTTTGTTGCTAGTTCTATCCGAAAATTCTCGAGATGCCGGACGTAATTTCATATTTCACGGTAGTGTAACTCTATGTAAATTGAGTATGTTAGACATTTAATTGCTTTGAATAAAAGTCGACTAGGTTACGTTCTTGTTGATAGCTGTATAGTATTTATGTTGCTTAAGTTAATGGAACTTTGTTAATGTTAGTGCTTTATGTCTCAAGGCTATATGTCTTCCTTTTATACGTTTGTGGGCAGTTTGTCGGCCTTGTCGGTATTTTCTTAGTTCATATGATGCAAATTATGTTAGCTTTATTATGTGAAAACGATCTGCCTATGGTTAGCAAATATTCGCAGAGAGGGTTAGTATATAAAGAATCTTGTTTTGTGCTTGTTTATCTCCGATGGATATTTCGAACATGCGGACGTAAATCAATAGGTTATGTAAAATACATGGAGTATGTTAGAGATATGTCTTGAAAATGTGCTGCCCTGAAGCTAGGTTAGCCGGTTTTTGTTCACGCTGTTGCGTTAATTTCTGTTGCGTAATTATGGAATTTTTTTATGTTGACATTTGTTTGTAGTAGTGTGTTAGGTTTTTCATGTGTGACATTTTATTTCTGTGTGTCATGCAATGTGTAGCTTTTATTAAAGGCTGAACAACTTTTGTACTTAGTGGGCGTTATATTTTGTGAGGTTAATGTAATAAATAAGGAGTAAGAACTTTGGCTTTATGTTACTCTAGATGCTTGTCCGAAATGGATACTCGTAAATGTGACTTGATCATTAAATGTCAATAGAATCAAAAAGGCATGGCGGTGTGGTGGATAGGAGTCGTGAGTGGGTACGGGTTTGTTTTTTTTTGTTGCGAATTTTACTTATTTACGTTGAAGTTGCGCGGTCCGCGAAACTTATACGTATTTCTACTTGTTTTATTCAAAAACTTTTTATTGTGTGATAAACTTGATTCTATTTTGTTACTGTTTGGAAGATTCTAATGAAGATTTGCAACTTTTGTTGGATTTTTTTATGAATGCAAGTAAGTTATGATAATTTTTGTTATTTACTATGATATCGTCAAAAACTTTCGTTGCTGTCTCAGCAGAACTAGTCGTTTGTCTATGTATGTTAAGTCTGTAAAAGGTTATGTACTTTGTGGCTAATGTACTGTGTTGTCCCCAATGTTAAGATTTAACGTTGCCACGATGTTGTGAGATGCTTTGAAAAAAGTATGAATACGTTACGTTTGTGCAATGTTAGTTCCTTTGTTTGGTTGAGTAATACCCTTTGTTAATGTTACAATCATTTTTTCGATGCGTGTTGCTGGTGTTTTTTGTCGTTGTAATATTTCTTGGTTTATATTGATCTATGTTAGCTTATTAATGTAAAAACATTTATGTGTAGATATACTGTCCAATGGTTAGTGTATTAGAACTCATATTTTTGCTTTTTTCATCCGGAAATGATACTCGAGATGCGTTAGTTCTCTCCTAGTAATAGTAGGTTTATGATAAATTACATGATATGTTAGAGTATGGCTGAAGTGTCGTTGAATTGGTACTTGTAGCGCTGTGTAGGGTATGTTTCTGTGTAGTACTGGTGATGTTTTGTTGTTAGATGTTCGATTTAAGTTGTGTTAGTGTATTTTGTCGTGGTCCAGTTTATTTTTAGTTGGATTGATGTTCTATAGTATAGTCGCGTTTGTTAATTTGTGAAAGTTTGTCGTTTGGATTATTCGTTTGTCAGTATTGCTTATGGCTTAAGTATGATACATTTTTCTTAAATATTACTATACTTCATTTTAATTTCTCATTTTTGTATGTTATTTTAATTTTGAAAAAGTGTGAATAGCGGTCGTTTGTTTATATGTTACCTGGTCAATACCTTTACTTTGTCTAGTGTGGGGACTTGTTAAATTTTAATTATATTTGGATATTGATACAAAAGGAATGTTAGTTTGTGTTCTAATTTATTTTGACTGTGATGTTTGTTGCTTATTAATTGTGAAACTTTGCTTTTAGTGTAATATCATTGTCCCCAGTGTATAATTTGTTTTTATTGTTTGGTTGTATACCAATATAATATCACTAAACCGAATTTGCTGAATATTTAATTCAGTTATCTCTCAATAATTCAATAGATTCAAAGTTTACGTTAGAGGAGGGTGTTTGGTGATGGTTTGATTTTATGTATTATTTAACTAAAGGGTCATTATTGTAAACGCAACGTTTTTGGTAATTATAATAATAATGACTATTAATAATCCCAATAACTATTAGATTACACTAATCTATACATAAATAATAATATAATTGTTATAATGTTGAATTACTTTAAGTAACTCTAAGTGTCATATGTAATGAAATGAAATTTTGAAAATTTAGAGATACCTGAATAAACTGTTACTTAGTATTGGTGATTTTTTTAGACAATTTGCCCTTTTTTGGGAAAGCTTACTACACTAGTATTTGTTTTGAAAGCGTATCTGGTTTAAGCATCGGTCTATGCTCCAAACATGGAGATACTATAAAAAATGATTTATTAAAATCCGACCATATTTTTGAATAATTAGCATATTGAAGTTCTAATTTAAATTATTCATTCTGATATTTAAATTACCGAAAATGCACGTGCATCATAACTATAGTTGTCAATTAGTTTGAGGTAGAATTTGTCGAATCGGATGAAGTAGGAGGGACAGTGTTGTCGAATTTGTGCGTATTCATTATGTTTCATTAACTTTGATTACGTTTTGTCTTATCATATCACCCCCCATAAGAAAGCAGGAAAAAAGATATACACATTATAATTAACAAAATAAAAACATGCCTCTCTAGGCCGTTCACTTATGAATACTAAAGAAAACTAGAAAAGAAATAAATTGATTGAAATTAGAGTGAGTTAATGAACGACTGCTGTATAAATACCATTCAAGAAAGATCGTATAAATAAGAGGAAAAAAAATTGAAAAAAATTCTCCTTTTTTGAAAAATTACAATTCTAACATTGGGGATCGATGAAAAAGTTAATAATATGAACGATATACGAAAACACATTTAACATTAAAGATTCAATATAAGTCTTGGTCTGATACACTTAAGAGAAATATAATAAAATAAAAACAAACAAAGTATTTAAATATATTTTCTCTTAAAATAAGTTTCTAAAGAGATTTTCTAAAGTCCCATACACTAAAGAGGAGTGTGATATAAAAGAAGAATTACAAATTATATTGATCATATTTAATAATAAGAAATAAAATTAAGCAAATACAACATTAATAGTTTGTGAAAATATTAAGAGAATCGTCAAAGTAAGAGCAAAATCACAACTCACAAATTATAAAATGAGTAAGATAAATTTGATCTACTCAACATGAAGAATGTAATTTGAACACTGCACTCAAACTCAAACTTGTTTTGCACTTGTTCGCTTGTAGTTTGTCTTAGCTCCTTCATAAGATTAAGACAGACCAGTATACACCAAATTTGAAAATTTAAATGAAAAAAAAATAATGTAAAAAATAATTTGTGACAAAGTAATAAATTAAAATAAGCATTTAAAAAAAATTTGTGACCAGGTTAGAGATTCTTTAACTAGCAGAATAAAAATAATGCGAGTAATATTAAAAAGGAAGTAAAAAGAATTTGAGCGATGATTTTGAACAAAGAAATTATATATGAAGATGAAAAGAGAGAATCATGGTAAAGCATAAATATTAAAAATTAAATTTTTTAAACACTGTTCTCAAAGTTTGTATACAAATATCACCTTCCCCGCGTCCCATTAAAACACTTTCAAATGTTGTATGAGAATTAACTTATAATATGAAATAGAATCTACTTTCAGTATTGCTTATGTTTTTGATACAACTACTATATTATTGATATTTTAATTAAATTGATTCTTTATATATTATGAGTAACTAAATGTAATAAAATTATTTTAAATTATAGTAGGTGTAAAAATCATTTGTAGAGATAGAAAAAGCATGGTTGCATTATATTAGGGGTAAGTGTCAGAAAGCACTGATGACCAGACTAATAGTAAATTCTATCGCTATGAGGTACCACCCTCAAAAGCTGTACTAGCCTACTTATCTCCAACTGGTGGCTGGCTACCGATTTGACTGGGGTACCCAAACCCTCCTCTTAACCACTTTGTTCTTTTCGTGAGGTTGTTTGGTTCTGGAAATGGCCCTCGACAATCATTTAGTGCATAACACTTGTTTTTCCACTGCAGATCCTTTATACTTCGTTATTTTGCAATTT
Organism: Trachelipus rathkii; assembly: GCA_015478945.1. Lineage (NCBI taxonomy): Eukaryota > Metazoa > Arthropoda > Malacostraca > Isopoda > Trachelipodidae > Trachelipus > Trachelipus rathkii. The sequence goes on from JABUQX010009025.1 coordinate 18,329, forward strand.
AACATTTTTGTTTAATTGCTATTTTTGCTGCAGCGTTTTCCTTCAACAACATTCTTCTTAGTGTTAATGTAACGGCTGGGTATAGAACAATAGGAATTTCTATTGCTTAAGTAGATACCCCTCATTATATACCAACATTTCCCCTAAGATATATTAGGCAACAATTACAATACACACGAAGCACTGGTAAGAAAATATTAAACATTACTAATGGTCTGAGAATGAATAAGAACCAAAAAATTTCGTATGAGAGTGTAGAAAGAATAGCGACAACTAAAACGTTAACTAAAGGCTATATAGCGTTCCCTATAATCTTGCTTGTTATAGACTCACTTGAATTTTTCTCCTTTGAACACTACAGAGGAAAAAAAATAAACTACTCACACTAGTGGTAATTTTATCATTTTAAATTTCAGAAATCTTAATTTAATTTCGAAATAAAAATCACATAAATAATAATTACATAAGTGCGAATTAAATTTATATGACTCATGATGTGTGTACCATACATAGTATAATAATAAAATAATAATAATTAAATTATAATAATTAGTATTACATTACAGATTTCATAAGATTATTATCTATCTATTTTTAATAATAATTCAATAATAATTGAATAATAGAAATTTTTTCGAAATTAATAAATTCAATTAATTATATATTAGAAGAATCATAATAATAATAAAATTTCAATATAATAATAGATAAATTAAAATGATTTAATAAAATAGATAGATCAATAACTGATCAGAGTGGATTTTCCTCAAAGATTGCAATAATAATAATAATGCAATTTCGAGAGGATTCATATAACACTTCTACTGACAGACTGTTTATAATTAAAGATGATAAATCAATGATTAAATAAATAGAAGATAGATTAATTCATGTATGGTATTATTTAATTGTATAAAACTCAAAAACCAAATATACAACTAAGGAGAAGTGAGATAAGTAATAATAATAATAAGTGTTTATGTTTATTATTATTATTTAATTTAAATATACATTTTCCTCAGTCTAACTCTTTTTCCAATCAAACAATTAAATGATAATAGATAGATAATTTAAGTATTAATATGAATATAATAATTAAATAAATAATATAGTTATCTTCACAATTGAAATCACATTTATATCTATAAAATATAGTTTTATTTTGCTAGCTCATTCAGGAAATACGAATTTAAATAGAAATAATATTAAGAATATAATAAATTAATTATATATTTATATTAATATATATATGTTAGAGTAGAAAATGAATATGAATATAAGTGAGTGAGATTGTGTTATAATTAATAAAATAATAATATAGTATATTTAATTTAATTATATATCATTTCTTTGATTTATATATATACTTATTTCTATATATGAAGTGATAATTTAATTGTATAATTCTATAGCGTCTATAGTAATTAACAATATATAAAATCAGTATATTATTATAATTTATTTGATGATATTATATATTTATAATGTTGATATGTTGTAGTAATGATATGATACATGTATATATAAATGTATTTATGTAAACAATGTTTGAATTAATTTAAAAATATTCTACTTTAATTCCATATATAAAAATATACGTTTTTTTGGACGATTTTGAGAGATGTCACTTTTTATGTTGAATTTTTAATTAGTTTTGTTTCTATTAATCAGTTTTTATCTCTTATTTATTTCAAAATCTGTGCTTCTAATATATGTGTCAGGGATTTTTCTCTTCATTTATTTCAGTATCCCCCATTATTATTATATTATATTTGATTATTATTCCTTTAATAACATTATACATTATCCGAAGCGTTAGTCAGAGGAATTAATGTCTGTGCGCCGCGTCGAGCATTTCTCCGTTAATGTTTAGATCATTTGAGATATTCATTTACTATATGTATTTATTATTTATTGATTATTATTATTATTTTTTATTTTTTATCAATTTTGTCGCCTCGCCCCTAGGCATATCATGTCTTACTTATATGTTTGTGCATTAATCTAGTTTCTACCCTCAAAATAGTTTTTCTTGAATTTTGGAATTTTCGTGAAGAGCCCTCTACTTTTTATCTATCTTGCTTATTGTAGTGAGTGTATCATTATTCATTCATAATAGGTGCATTCATATTTCATTACCACATCTATTATTTTGTTTACTTCAACTTACTTAATTTATATTAGTGTTCATACTCATTGATAATTATATATCGATTATCTAAAATTATCAGTGATATACTAGTTCTTTCACTAAGTGAGAATTATATTGATGTTATATTGGTTTTCTTCGCTATATTCAGTTACAGTAACTAATAGAGAAATGAATAATTGATGTGTCAATAATCTTATAACCTCTCCCATTATCAATACTATAATAGTTTTAATCTCAAAATTGATTACTATTTTAGTATGAATTTAATAATAATAAGCAATTATAGAGTTGTGAGTAACATGTCATTGTCGACATCATGTAATGTAATGAAACATTTAACTCACTTAGATTAAGTACACATAATCAATACAAATTCAATAAGTACGCAGAATAAGTAATCGAAGAAGAATATAATAATAGCCTAGTGAAGTTTATATAGTGTTCAAAAATAATTAAATTTAAAGACTTAAGGAATAAAGTCTTAAATAAAAGAAGAAAAAAGCGCATATATATAGAGAAAAGAAAGAGATAGAAAGAAAGCGAATTAAGGAAAAATCATAGAGAATATGCAGGAAGAAGCACATAAATGTTAAGATATATTTGATATTTTAAAATCTTTCAATTTCTTTAATATTACAGTAATAAATCCTCTGTATACTCTTGGCCATCTTATGACTCAATCTCTTCTATGCGGCAAAGCTTATTAGAGAATTGTTGAAATTAATTATTATATGTATATCTATCTATTTATTTATCTTCATAAAGGGAGGAAACAACTTCTCATCTCGAGGAAAAGGAATGTTTCTCTCTAACTTTTATTGAGTATACAGTTAAGACACAGAAACACGGAATGATTATAATGAATTATTAACGTGAAATAAAAAACAAATTCTGCATATTAGATCTTTAGTAGTTATTGTACTCTATTTGTATTTTGGATCTAATCTTACGCAGGTAGCATGATAATCGAACCCGTGATTAAATTACTCAATACCTGGTTATAAAGGAATAGCACAGAGCACGAGGAACGCACACTTCACTCCACATATAAAAAATAGAATAAATAATTGTATAATATATATATATTCTAATAAAAGTTTAATAAAATGCAAATAATCTGTATATATAATAAGATTCTATAATGGATTTATTTAATCTGATATTGAGAGTCCAGTCGCCTTATGTATTATACTATATACTATGTAATATGGATACATTACTAGGTAATAAAATACAATTTGCAATAATCTAATTTTTCATCTTACACCTTTCGGATGTGAAATTGTAAATCAATCAAAAAGAAAATCTGATACGGACAAAAACAGATATGCTTATATTTATTTAAGCCTAATGAATGAACCTTGATAAATGATTTACTAGTACTTGGTCAATTTGTCGCCTAATTCTACCTATTATGCTAAATTATCTGTATATATCTAATACTATATATATTGTACTATTAAATTACTAGTTAAGTGATACACTATAACGTAAAGTATATAGTGTACCCTATTCATATCACTTAGCTTCGATATATATCACTTGTTTTATATAAATGGGCTATTACAATATACTTAAATTTTCGTTGTATTTAACCGGTTTTACGTATCAGCTCAAACAGTTATAAAAGAATGAGTGCAAATATAAAATTTTTAGTATATGTATATTACTATATAATATATTATATAGTATACTATAATACTGTGATTAATCAGAAAATAGGAAATGCTTTAGATTCGCAGAGGAATTAATATGTAAATTGATTCCACGTCGAAACGAATTACTATCTATACGTGAGGAAGTTTCATAGCGCCCGTGCTAAACAAATATGCAGTGCGGGTGAACATTACTATTACCCGCTGCGGATATTAACCTCACAAGCTTCGAAAGTCGTCCTTGGTCATAATGAGGAAAAAAATATATTAAGAAGTTGGCTAGTCCCAACCTACATTCCTTGATATCAATGAACATGTTGTTCCTATTTGATTTGCCCCCATTCAGTGTAATCATATCATGAAACACTTGTGAGCATACAATATCGTCTGTTGTTTATCATCCCTCTCGAGTACTGTAATGACTCCAGGAATATAGGTATGTGAGCGTTTTTGATTTTGCCTCAAGACTTTCGTTAACTAAGCTGTATAGACCAGCATGCACGATACTGTGCGAATAAATGTATGCTCTGGCCATAGTGTAAAAATGGGAGTAACATCTATCTTTCATAAATGTAACCAATAGTTGGACATTAAAAAGAAATGATTGCAAAGAATTTCTCAGAATAGATGTTGTGTGAAAAAAACAAGTATCAATACTAACAACATAAAAAAAAGCTCGTAATGATGGATGTGTGAGAACAGCGTTCCGCACAAGGAAAGATTGTCTTATAAGAAGGAGTTATAGCAACGAAGGATAAAATGAAGACTATAAAGTTGCGTTATACATACTCGTAAGCTCTCATAGGAGTGGAATTAATGAATGGTGATAACAAATCAGCTTTGGAATGAGGCATATTGCATCATTAGTACGGTAGCTTATACACTGGAATAGTAATGATCTTTATGGAAAGGAATAGTTAGAATGTACGTACAGTATGAGTTAGAATGTACGAGTTTATGTCTTTATGGAATCTTCTGCTAAATATAATTAAATTAGAGATTGTTAGCATTTTTCTTTGAGAATCTGATATAATGAATAAGTGTGCATCGTACTGAATATAAAGTAGATGTTAGAAGGATCAATGCCACGTTTTTATGAATTTTTGATTTAAATTACATATAACTATATGATTTAAAGCAATAGTATAATTGAAGATTAAGTATATTTTAATCTTAATAGGTAAATATGAATGTGTGGGGTTTCATTTTTTCAGAGTAGAGAAATATGTTTCTATATGAGTGTTTTGTATAATAGTATAATTATGTGATAAATAGTCTACTTTTACGAGTAATTGGAAGATTATTGTCCGATCAAGATTATCATGTGGGTAGATTTAGTATTGAAGAAATATCTGAAAAATTGGTAAATTGCAAAAGGCTAAGATTATTAGATGAATTTAATGTGTGATAACTGTATTAAAACTTGAATACTGAGCAAGATGGTGATAATTCGATATTAGCATGGATTGTTGAGAAGTTATGTATCTCAATAGCGTTTTATGGAGCTCAGACTAGCTTCGGTAGTTAATTTAGAGGTAGAGCTATTCAAGCATCTACATTCTATACCGTATACTACTTATCGTTATAATATATTAAATAGTATAACTGGTATATTAGTAGGTAAGCTAGTCACTGGACATACTTTATTGATGGTGATATTAGTATATATTGATGTATTATAAAGAACTACATATATATTTTGGTTAGTTTTTTGGTCTCGTAATAAGTTATACGTCACTAGAGATTGATTGTATTAGGGCTACTTGATATTTGTCGATCATATGAACTTATTTGTGATTATCAATTTAGAAGTTTTGATTTTTTTAAAACATTTTCATGTTTATATTTATATAATTATATGTATATATATATATTAAATTAATATATCTATCTATCTAAATGAAATTCAATTATCATTTCTTACATTTGTAAAGCAAATGTGAGTTGAGATAAATATATACTTGAATAAAAAAACCAAGATTATAAAAATTGAAATTATATGGTATATATATCGCAGTATATATTATCTCATGATTTATGTCTATAACAGGCATACTATAATTTATTAGTTAATTAGAGTAATGACTCTTATTGCTAGAAGTTACACATGAAATAAATTGTGTTAGTGTATGGCCTCAGGTAGGGCATAATGAATTTGGATTGCTAATAATTATGTTATATGGTAGCGTGTATCTATTATGGTCTTTTTAATAATATTCATAGTAAGAAAGCAGACGTCCATTTTGTGGGATATAGTCGTTATGAACGCTAACGTGTTCAAATTTACAATGATAGGACGTTAGCTCATTGATACTATAGACAATATAGCAGTGTGGGTAATGTCGGTGATAAACTCGAATTGTGAAATCTCATAGATTTACAATTACCAGAGTATAGCAATAGCATGTTACTGTATCCTGGTTATTCGAGACATTATGCATATAATGACTCCGTTAATGAAGAGAATCTAGTAAGTATAGGTAAATAGTATATTATGTGCAAAGGGTAACAATGATGGAGAGTCGAAGAGAGTGGAAAGTAAATTTATAAATAATACTTAATATTTAATGCTGATTATTATATTATTTAATTGCGATATCTATAAGTAAAGATTGAAAGAATTGATTAGATGATTTCGTACAGGGGGAGAGTTAAATAGAGGGTTATATTATTAATTGTTAATTATAAATTGAAATATTTCTGAGATTAATATATTTATATATATATTTAGTGATTATGGTGGTTAGTGATGATGAAGTAAGGTGTTGATGTTGGATTGAGGTAGTGGTGTGAATAGTATATATGTTTGATGAGGATGGTGTGATGGAGGTAGGCGTAAGTGAGAGCGAAGTGTTGATGATGGATGATTTTAAATATTTAAGAATATATGGTCTATTATAGAGAAGTGTGGTAAATCGGGATGCTGCGGAAGGTAGTATGGAAAAGCTGGTGATTAATTATGATTAGGTTAAGGGGTATTGAGCTAGTTGCAATAGAGTCTCATGTGGTATTGAGTGATGTTATACAGAATGACGTAAGGATGTGCTTCGAAGTTATATTAGCTTATGATAATTTTTGCGTGTGGAGTGATGTGATCGGCATGTGAGTAGGTGGTGAGTTGGAGTGGTAGTATGTTGAGTCTAAGTGAGTGTAATGTTATATCATGTGGTTATATGTATAGTATTATTTAGTGAAATAACTTAATAGGTCTGAAATTAAGAGTGTATATAACTAAGGTACAATGAGTTATCAGTATGGACAATCTTAATGTAGTTGAGAAGATATTGATAAAATGTAGAATCAAAACGCATTCATGAGTATGGCTGTGTATGGTGGGAATAGATCGATGGCGGTTATATAGAGGAGAGAGATAAGAATTGATAGCACGAGTGAAGAATAAGTAAGGTGTAGTGTAATTAGTACTGGTAGCTATGTGATACTGAGATAGTGGTAGTGTTATTGTGTGGTATAAGCAGTGCGAGTATAATTGGATGTATTTGAGGTGGTGGTTTGGCTGAGGAGATGCGTAACCGAGCAGTAGGTAGAGAGATCAGATAAGTAAGAAAGAGTGGGATTTGGGCAGGAAAGAACGACTAAAGGAGCAAGAGATGTGTGATTTCGACAGAGGCGAGAAAAGAAAGATGTATATTGTAGTAGAAGGGATTTATAAGGGTGCATTGAGATAGGAGTGTGACAATGGCGTCAGAGAGGTTAATGGTTAGAGAGAGGGTTGTGGGGCCTGCCCAGGGGAGTATGAAACCCCACATTTATAAACAAAAATTCCACAGTAAGGTTCATTTGCTTGTTTTTCCCCGTCGCAGTTCTGAACCTTAGAGGGATGTATTCTGACTGCGACACCCTCCTCACTTTAAGGGTATAATAGGGAACCGTAAAGAGTCCCGGGTGGTTTTTCTTCTCTTCGTCACGGCGTCGTATCTTGTATACTACTTTTTACTGTTGCCGGTGTATTCGACGGCACGCTCACGCCCCACAAGTTTGGGGGGAGTAGGAGTGGGGTTAAGATCTATGTATTAATAGTATAGGTGATATATGTACTTACTAATTATCATACTATATTCCAGATATATTCACTTTCATCTTGTTATGTTTATTCTTTCTAATTGACAGAATATTCTACACTTAATATTCTTTATCTCTCCATCTACATCTGATAGAAGAGCAACAAATATCCACATAAACAATATCCCTTCTCGAGAAACATATAAATTAAACTAGATGAAAACACTCACAGGAACAAGTTCTGGCGTACATAAAGAAACCCTTATCATAATAAAGATTCAATACATCCTCCCCTTCTAAAACTACGCGCAACCCGCCTGGGCACCCACAATTTCACAGGTCAATATCCAAAGACTAGAAGCCGTACAAAACAAAGTTTTCAAAATAAGTACCGGCTGCTTTCCCTCTACACACATCCATCACTTGCAAACCGAAACAAAAAATTTCCCCATAGAAACCCATCTGGACGTGACAGACTCAATTTTACAGTAAATCTCTTTCAGCAGATCACCCCCTAAATCAAACACTACAACATCCCCCTTGCACCAAGAAGAAAAAAATTACACCAGTATTATACTACTCTAGCATTTGCAACACGCTTCCCTCATCCCCAACCCCAGACACTCCCATCATCAAACACATCCACGTTCAATTAACCCAAAGAACGCTCTCCGCTTATTCACATAACTCTGTCTGCTCCAAAAAGTACGCAACACCCCTTAAAATATTCGTTTACAGAAGCAAAGCACGAACACACTTCAAACCGTGTCAGAAACCCGGTCAAACCGTCAACGTCAACCGTCCAAAACCGCTCCAAACCCGATATCAAAGCCAGAAATAAAAGATGTATGCCCAATTTGTGTGCGCGGGCTCTGCGGTGCAGGCAGTCATCCCTTTCAACTCTCCGAGGAACAACATATATAGTTGAAAAATTCAACAACGATCCCTCTCCCACCTCATTCAGAAAAGAGGGCATGCCCGATCTCTGACAAATGAAAACACACGGGTTGATAGTGACTCTCGTGCTGTTGAGGTTGTTTCGCTGTGATTGGTCATTCCCATGTCGTTATTTTAATCATCTGTGTTATTTTTAAATATTATATTTTTAGTTGTCCACCATTATACTTTCTCTCTCACACTAACTTTATTGTTCCCTAATGTTGTTTTTGATGTTCCATTAATAATGTATGCAATTTTTTTAGCTATTTATCACCTTTATATAATTAATAAATTGAGGATTTGCTCCCGAAAAAACTTTTATACCTCTCTTTGCTCTCAAAGCTTATAAGCTACCAGGTGGGATATTCATATTTCTTTACCTCTGCTTTCCTTTTAAAGAGATGAATATCTATATTGAAATGGGGAATTTTTGGTTTTTACCCTTTTTATTAATATAGGGTTTATTTAAATTATAAATTATTTTTTTGGTTTTAATGAGGTTTTCATGACGTTGGCGGCCGGTTGTACTTTCTAAATTTTAGCATTTGGTTACTCAAATTTGTTATAAAGTGTAGTATTTTGTTTATCTGCGTGAATGTTGTAATTTGTGTGTTGTGTGTGGTGGGGTGTGTAGATTTATAATGTTGTTTTGTTTAGTAGTGTTAGTTTGTGTGCTTTAAACGTTTGTCTTTAGGATACTTTCAAAGATTTCTGTAAATACGGCTGTTTTTAGCGTTTATAATTTCCCTATGGTTTTTTATTTGAGAGTTTAAGGTGTCGCGGTCATACAAACAAAATTTTATGCCTGAATCACATTGTTTTTTTTTTTTTTATTTTATTTTTTTCTTTTATTTTCTGAACGCTTTGGCCTGATCCTCTGGTTCTTGTTGCTCCTGTTGTGTTTCATTTTGTTTTGCCTTGTTGCGTGTGTTTAGGTGTGAAATGTGCGTCTTGTTTTGTTGTTTTGTAGCATTGGCAACTTGCACAGGGACTCGGACTTTTTCTATCGACTTTATCCACATTCGCGGACGTTACAACTGCAAACTTTGGCCCCGTGGAATATCACCTCTCTAATCCTTAACCCTAACCTTTGGCTCTTGTCTGAGGACTCAGATGGCTAAAATTCATCCTCTAAAACTCATTTAACGTATCCAACTACAACTTATTTTCATAATTTCCGTTCTGAAAGGTGGTAGTATGTGCCAGGTATCGTAAAACATAAAACACTCCTATAACACGTCTTCGAAGAATCTTGGAAATTCCCCTTTAAAACCGATCGTTTAAGCCACGAGCGACAACGCCCTCACGAAGCCCAGCGACCTAGCACATTCGATGTTCTATGGCTTAAAATCTTTTCTTCCCGTCTACTACAAGAATCTTGTGCTTCTGCTACTGTTCTCCTAACAGAACAGATGTGCACTTGCCCTATTTGAGATATAATCTTACATGCTTACTCACGAGGCAGCTGTTATATCATTCCCATCCAAAAGTCACTGAGGTTCCTCTATCTAGGGGATTTCAAATTTGTACACGAGGAAGCACCTAACAACTCGGTTGGGGTCCCTCTCATTTACTGATTAAAGGGGGCGGACGGCGGCAGAATATTTCAGCAATTCTCAACGATCTGAGAGCAACTAATTAACCAGAACCCACACAATTTCCCGATCGCTCTCCACCAATTCTTGAAAACACACTTCGCCTATGTCACACTGTCCTTCTACTCTTTAATACACCAATTTCGCTTCTATGCGGTAAATCTGACCACAACCATTAGTAATCTCTCAATTTTTCTAATAACTATTCATCATGCCAATATCAGTCCATCCTGCCCTACGGCGTTTTTCTCTGCACTTTTGAGTCGGCGCCGGATGGCGGGGGCTTGCGTTGCTTCACGCTAAACTATAATTGGACATGAACTGCTTTGTTCTTCGGGTGACGCTTCGACTTCTGGCCTATACGGTGGGAGCTGTAATCTTGATCGGGGTGAAGCAGGGTTCATTCCTTCTATCGCGACTAAATCTCTTTCTCTCTGCATAATCCATGGTTCAGATCGGTGCTTGTTCGTACTGCCATTCAGCTGAGACAGGTTGACATATGCGCGGAGTGGAAGAATCTCTACTACGTTCTAGCATATACACTGCTTGCTAATTTTGCATTCTGCTAAGAAAACTAGTCGTTGCAGGATACTCTTCGGACAAAGCATAGCGGGCTTTCATGTCAAAAACGGAAAGTGCGGCTAACCTCCTTGACTCTCGCTACACTGAATAAATCTTTCTGGCCTCTTGTTGCCAAAAAGCATCTCTAACAACTTCTGCTAAACTCTGTCTTTTCCTCCTTTCTTATTCATCTGATTGGATTTTCTGTTCTAATTCTCCAACTTGAACAAGGCCAGATCTCTATCGGCCTGGACCTATATTTCCTCTTAAACTAACCCGTAATGGACGATTTCTGGGCATTCCTCATCCTGCCTTCCCTTCTTCTCTCAAGGTGTCCTTATGCCTTTGCCTGTGATTACATTTCGCATCCGGAGTGCTTGGGCCTCCTAGAAAGCTAGTATGAACGTTTAGAAAGCCGGGGGTGGCCGGGAATGCATTACCTCCCAGAGTTTTCAGAGGGGGAGTGTGGCTTTCGTCGTTACCCCGCCCTCGTTCAACTCTATTCACTAGCTGTCTCTAATACTAGCACTTTCCCTTCAGTGTTGGAAGCACTCACATGTGGCTAAAACCTATTCGAAAAAAGGGACATGAAAAATGTCCCTAACTATCGCCCTATCGCTCTCACTTGTATTCTATCGTAAGATCTTTGGAAACCCTTTCTTCAACTCTCATTTCTGGTAGATCATCTCGGGGTGTCTCATATCACTTCTTTTCGGATCGCCAGTACGGCTTTCGGCGCTCGAGGTAATCTACTGGGCGATATACTTTTCCTATTAAGCTGATTTTCTTATGTTTTCCCGCCCTCAAGGAACTTACGGAAGTAGACTTTACGTGGGTGGGCGCTGGAAACATATCCAAGGCATTTGACGGGTATGGCACGCGTTCGCTGCTTCCGCAAGCTCCGCCTCCTTTGGTTTTCCTACTTACTCTTGGCTTACTTATGTCTAGTTTTCTTTTTCAAATCGCTCAATATTTGGGCGGTTGTTGATGGGGGCGACTTCTTCTTCCTTTCAATCAATAGTGGTGTTCCTCAGGGTTCTGTCTTATCTCCTACTTTATTCCTACTTTTCATTAATGATCTTCTCACCTGCACATCTAAACTCTATTCCACTCGTTGCCGATGGACTCCGACCCTTCATTACTTTCACTCATTTCATTCTGCTCCTTCTTTGACTTTATAGGGAATCTGCCTCTTCGTCGTCAATCTTTCATTCTATTCCTCGCTGATCTGGATAAGAATTTCCGGGTGGGGTCGTCTCAACCTTGTAAAATTCCAATTCTTTAAAACCCAACTTCTACAAATCTCCTCTCTAGAAGACACCTTCTAATCTTTTCCTATCTCTTCGGGACGTTTCTCTTCGGTCTCTCCTGTCGACAATATTAAAACATCCTGGCCTTAACATAAGACAAAAAAATGTCTTGGAAAACCTCACATCACAACGGTTGCTAGGGGCCGGCCTCAAGAAACTGGGGATTCTGTTTAGACTGCAGACTTTTTATTCCTCTCTCAGTGCTCCACTATTACAAGGGGCCTCGTCCGCCCGTGTATGGAGTACTGTGCTCTCATATCTGGGGGGCTCTGTTTCCACCCGGCTTTTGGACAGGTCCGAGTCAGGCCAAAAGGCTTTATAAAACTGTTTCTGTTACTTTCCAGTACTTCACTTGACCCTCTATCTTTTGCGGCGCGATGTTGGTGCTTTCTTTCTTTTCTATAGGTACCGGCAGCGGCAGGTGCTCGAGGGAGCTATCCACTCGCGTGCCACCAACCTCTACGACGCCCTCGATAGCACTAAGGGTGCTGTGTTCGGCGCATGAGGTTTTGCGTTGAATTGGTAAACTTAGGGGCTGTTCGCTGCGTGCTTCTTTTTTTCCTCCACCTCGGTTCTGTGAGAAATCTCTTCCATCTTTCGTGTGTTTCCTGTTTTGAATTTTTAAATTCTCTCTCACTTTTAAAGCCTGCGTCTGTGCTTATCTGCGTAGTGTGCGTTAGTTGATGAATGTCAGAGGTGATGCAACACACGCCCTCATTTGAAATAGGCTCATGCCCGTGAGAGTGGTCGGTGATTACAACTGTATCAAAAAAAAAAAAAAAAAAAACAAAAAAAAAAAAAAAAAAAAAAAAAAAAAAACATTTCCATCAACTAGGGGACTGCACAGAGACTCTATCATACACTTGCATTATCGGATCTCTGCGGAACGGTTCCACTGTGGTGGCACAATATATCTCAATATCTAGATCACCCCGTTCCCGTAGTGGGGAAGAAAAGGCTTACCAAGTCGTATATATTTATAATACTAATAGATATATATATATACTATATATTATATATTATATATATACTATATAATTATATAGTATAATACTTAATATATATCTCTCTCCTAATTATTATACAAGTCATTAGTATATAATATATATATATATAGTTAATTTATATTACTGCATACTACTTATTATATATATAATATATATATAATTAATATATACTAGTGAGGTATTATACTATATCATATAATATCGATTATTAGTATTATTATATATATATATATATATACTACTCTATTTAAAAATATATATTTACTATATATATATATATTATATAGCTATATATCAGATATTATAATATATATATATATATATAGTATAGTATATATATATATACTTTAGCTATAGTCACTATATATATATAGGGTTGAAAAAACGACACTCAACTTTCGGATAGGCTTTATATTCTCTAAAACCATCTGATAGCTCTTTGGCCTTTTTACTTTTTTCATTCCTAGGACTATGTGTTACGGAGATGACCTCCATTTAAGCTCCAAGCGAGTGCTTTCTTGAGGTTTTGAGGGAACCCTCACATACCTTTCTTCTTGGGTGACTGACCACTATCGCGCCAGATTTCCTCAAAGAAAATTGTCTGGATTGATTCCTTCTGGCGAGAGTTGCGAGCCAATATGCGCACTGAGTACGTATCAAGGCCCTTTTGTGCTTTTTCATGGGTTTTGGATGGCCCCCACAAACAATTTGGCTGTGTGAGTTCATACTTTCTTTCAAGATGGAAGTGGGATTACATCTGAGGTCCACAAGGTCTGGTTAGAGCAGCAAAATTTAAGGTTGCCTGAATCTTCTCCAGTAACTCTGACTCCATAGCCTTTTCTCTTGGCTATAGTCTCTGGCTGTGTCGAAAGGCTGTTAAAGGGTTTCTGCTTCTCTTGTAATTCTGTTATGGGTACACGCTTTCTAGTAGCGAGTTACATAAGAACTTTCCTGCAAGGTCTTATGGGAGAATACCGAGGGGATGACTTTGGCTTGCGGCACAAGATTTTCAGACTTTGCAGGAAACTGGGGGACTCTCTCACGCTCTTAAGACCAGCTAGGCTGTCACGACCTCTCTCAGAAGGAACAGTTGCCTGAGTCGCTCGGAAGGATATCCCTTGCTGCATTTGAGGTTTTCCTACTGTCCATAGCTATCTCAAAGTGGGACCCCAAGTTCTGCAATTCTTGCCTTTGTAGGAGGCCTTCTCACATTGCGAGAACTGGACTGCATGAAAGTGTCCTGGATTTTCCTTGACACGAGCCCTATTTCTGTATTAATGTATGATGAGCATGCTATTCTTTTCCCCAGATCTTCCATTTGAGGTCTAGTTGTTTCACAAGACGGCTTGTCTTTGCTATTATTTTCCTGCAAAAATACCGCGGTGGATTAGTTGAATAGATTGTAGGAATAGATCTCAACAAAAGTGCGTGCGGAGCAAAATTTTTTTGGTCACCATATATATTTGGGGTAAGCTAGGACCTATAGGTATATGTAGTTACCATAAGGACTAGTCAATATGTATTCATATATATATATATATTATATATATACCTATAATAGTATAAATATATATAGTATATATATATATTAGTATATATAATATTATATATAACTATAGAAGGAAAAAGCCCTTGATTAAAAATTTTTCCCAATTATTTAGTATCACACAGAAAAAGCAATAAAACTCATTAATTGCATTCCTAACAAACAACAGATTCTGTTCACAAAAGAATAAGGTAATAAAAAGTTTACAATTATATATGCGAGCTTTCGTCTCCATCTGGGACGAACCTCTTCAGCGCAGAGGCAGCAATACGGCAAATCTGAAGTTTAGCGAAACGCGCTAGAAAGCACCTTCATTGATAGAGTTAGGTTATCATTCTTCAGAGAATTTTTGGAAGTATCTTGAAGACTTCATATATTTATTTTGTAAACGTGGTCTAGTTTTTACCGGATCAGGTTGTTTATTAAATTGTTCGAATTATAGATACAGAATGATTCAAGGATTTTTCTTGCATTGGTGTCTTGTACATTTCTAATGTTTTGCATAATTAGTTCGTGATCAACTTGGCTACTTTCTTATCTCTATTCTGCGCGCTTTATTCCGTATTTTGTTCTCCCGGCCTGTTACTAAATAATACGAAAAAAGAATTATTACATAAAACTTGTTTACCACCTTATTATATCCAAATCACATTATTGATCAAGCGTACAAAAAAGCAAAAAGGAGTTATTATGTTCCAATTCCTCCATAAACAAAAAATTTTCTTTTCTTTCCTCCCCCTTATTTATTAAAATTACATTAATCATTAAAAAAAATGTATTGCCTAAAAATATTTACTCTGTATCACCTGTCAATCTTATTTCTCTGGAAAAAATACTTATTAGACCCCCTAATGTAAAGAAAATGATTATTCTGGAACAGCTTGCGTATATCAAAGATTTACCTTGTACATCCTGTGAAAAAAATGATAACTGGTAGGTGGAAACTATAGAATTTTGTTCAGAATAAAAAAGAAACAATTGGCAGACTGTAAAAAAAAGACCTGTTATTTATTCAGTCTCTTACATTTCATGAAGATCTCTAATCATCTTTATTATCACCGACAATATGCAAAACATTAGAAATGTTACTAATACAAAAGGCAAGAAGAATCCTTGAATCATTCTGTATCTATAATTCAAACAATTTTAATAAACAACCTGGTGAGGTAAAATTAGACCACTTACAAAACGAATATATGAAGTCTTCAAGATATTCCAAAATTCTCTGAAGATAACCAAAGTAAACAATAGGGTTTCTACGTTGGCAGAACTTCATTGATGTCTGACAGTTGTTTCCTTTGCCTGGCAAGAGGTCTCTCCCTGATGCAGACGAAAGCCGCAAATTATTGTAACTTTTTATAATATTTTGTGAAGAAATCTGTTTTTTAATCAATATGTGTCTTTTGTTTTTGTGTAACTAAATAAATGAAAAATTTTAAGTCCAAAGGCTTTCCTTTCATATACTAAAAACTTAAAATTTACTTGCGAGTTAAAGTATTTTAATCTACATATATAGATCTAGATATATATAATTAGTTATAATATATTTATATATATATATATGATATATAGTATATATATATATATACTCATAGTATCATGAGATATATATATAATATCTATATAATATATATATAAATATAACATATAGTTATATATATATATATACTATATATATATATATTATATATCATATATACATATATATATTATATATATATATTTATAGCTTATTAATAATCAATTAATTATGAATATCATCTCTATCTATATAATATGTAAATATAAATATATATATATATATATATATAATTATGTATAATATATATATATATATATATTATATATATATATATATATATATTATATATATATATATATATACTA
>JABUQX010009025.1:45000-47500 GCA_015478945.1 Trachelipus rathkii
GTAATGCGAGAACGATAGTGCATGACATTTTATATATACTATTATATATATTATATATTATATATTAAATAATTATATATTTATTTATATATATATTATATATTATTATATTATATATTATATATTTTATATATATTATATATAATATTATAATTATATTATATATATATATATAACTATATATATATATATATATATATATATATTATTATATATATATATATTATTATATATATATATAATATATTATTATATTATATATTATATATATTATAATATATATATATATATATTATATTTATATATATATATATATATATATATATATATATTTATTTTATATTATATTATATATTATATTATATATTATTATATATATAATATATATATATATATATTATATCTATTATATATATTAATAGCTATATATATATATATATATATATAAAAATAATATGATTATATCTGGAAAATTGCTTAATTTTATTATTATATATATTAAATTATCTATTCTAATATTTATACATATATTATTTTTATATACTATATTTATACATAATTCAGAATTTATCTGAAATATGTCTGGTTTTGGTCGCATAAACACAGAACGAGCCGATTAAAATATATACCATTGAAGGAGCCGAAGGTAACTGCAAACTGCATAAGCTATT
This sequence comes from Trachelipus rathkii, assembly GCA_015478945.1. Taxonomy (NCBI): domain Eukaryota; kingdom Metazoa; phylum Arthropoda; class Malacostraca; order Isopoda; family Trachelipodidae; genus Trachelipus; species Trachelipus rathkii. The sequence goes on from JABUQX010009025.1 coordinate 45,672, forward strand.
GCGAAGCTTCAAAGGCTTCAGCTCAAGAAGAAACAGAAGAAAGTTGATTGAAAAATGAGTTTTTAGCAAGATATAAAAAGTGTTATCTTAAGTACCATCATTATGGGATCCTGAAGAATTATACTGCACAAATTTTTTTAAAAAAAATAGATAAGGAAAGTAAAAACTAACGAAAATGCTAGAGGAAAAAAATTCACATTTTTTTTTTTTTTTTTTTTTTTGAATAAAAAAGGGATTTGAAAAAAATGAAATAATCGGAGGAGCAACAAAATTTCGTTTTATCTTTGAAAAATTTAAAAACTGCAAAGAAATTTTAATTAATATAAATGTTAATATGGGTAAAAATCAGTCGAAGGCCAGTAGATATCAACTGAATTGTAGAATTTTTGGACAATAAGAAGAAAATTTTCGCGGGTAGCTAGAAGGCAAGAACCCCTCTACTGTAATAAAATAATAATAAAAATAATAATAATAATAATATAAATAATAATTATAATAATATAATAATATAATAATATAATGAATAATAATAAATATAATATATAATAATATAATAAATAATATAATAATAATAATAATAATAATAATAATAATTATAATAATAATAATATATAATATAATAATATAATAATAATATAAATATATAATAATAATATATAAATATAATATAATAATAATTAATAATAATAAAATAATAAATAATTATAGAATAATAAATTGAGATAATTTAAATACGTGTTTAGCAAATATTATGATAATATTAATAAACTTAACAGTAAATAGAATTATAATAATAATATAATCATAATTAATAATAATAATAATATACATAATAATAATAATGTAATAATATTTACTAACATACATCATTCATCCTAAAACGAAGCAAAATGATATTAATAATACATAAAATTTATGAACATCTTATCGCGACATTTGCCATTCTCCCCATTGTAGTAAATTTTTTTAAAATAAAGGCCAGAAGTCCTCTTAGCATTTTGATATGCTTCTTTAACACTGAATCGAAGATGAAAAAATTCTTGCTCTCACAATCAAAGATATTGGAAAGTCGAAGAATAATCAAGTCATCATTGCTCCTTCTTGTTGTTGTTTTCTCGCATTTTTTTTTTTTTTTTTTTTTTTTTTTTTTTTTTTTTTTTTTTTTTTTTTTTTTTTTTTTTTTTTTTTTTTTAAGGGAAAAGGGTCTCGATTTGCATTGAGAAAAGATGGCACATTTTTGTTGCGCCTGATAGAAGAGGAGAAGGAATTGTAAATTGGATATTTTATGGTTGTATTGTTTCATGCGGTCGAATGATCCAGTTTAAGTAACTAACTTTGATGTCATTTTTTATTCTTTTTAATGTGTATTTGAAGTATTTTATTAAATATTTACATAATTTTTTAATGTATCAAGTATGTATTAAAGCCTTAATTTTTTTTTATTATATATAATATTAATATATATATTATTATATTATCTATATTTAATATATACCTTATATTATATATATATATATTATATCTATATATATTAATATCTATATATATATATATATATATATTATATATATAGTATATATATATATATATTACAGTATATATATATATATATATATATATATTTATATATATATATTATATTATATATATATATTATGTATAATATATTATTATATATATATATATATATATTTGGACATTCTCGGTTCTCTCCTGGCACTTAAAGTCCACAACTTTAAAAATACAATGGTATCCGCCGTACAACAACTTATCAGAATGCTTTACTCTAGCAAGAAACAAATTATGCTCTAATGGGCCCCCTCTCATGT
>JABUQX010009026.1:12500-15647 GCA_015478945.1 Trachelipus rathkii
CTCTCTCTCTCTCTCTCTCTCTCTCTCTCTCTCTTTCTGCTTTTACTTCGTCCTTCATATCTGTATTTTCAAGTCTGTTCATAATTGATTTAGCCTTGGGGAGAGCAGTATTATTTGTCCCTCAAATTGCTTATGGATCTCATCATACAATACCATCAATTTAATATTCTAGTGTGTTATGCTGTGATAAAATATAATATACCCATCTAATACTCACCAGAAGAGGCAACATAAACCGATATTCATAAATAAGACCGATTTGTCCTGAACCACTGCGTATTTTCTGAATAAGAAAGAGAGGAATAATTTTTAGGTGAAATTTAACCATCTGATGGGGAATAGCCGGAATCTAGAATAACATGCACCAAAACACTGTGTATTTCTTCCATAAGAAAGGTTTTCTATGGTAATCATCTTGTGGAAAAAGACCAGAGTCCTGCATAACATCCACCAGAATTGTTAAAAACCGTTACAAATTTTAAAGAACGACGAGCTCTTCGAAGCGAGGAATTATTCCTTGCCAAGCGATTTTCTTATATGACGTTTGGTGGTAAAAAACCGGGGGTCTTGGATAACATCCATGAGAAGTGTTAAAAACCGTTACTAATTTCAAAGAACGACGTGCTCTTTGAAAAGGTTTCCCCCATCTAGAATAGGGATATGCCCTTGAGGTGAAAACTTTTATTAAAAAAAAAAATAAAATCCATGCCAAGCGATTTTCTTATATGACGTTTGGTGAGGAAAAAACCGGGGTCCTGCATAACATTCACCAGAAGTGTTATAAACCGTTACTCACATCAAACACCCATTCGCTCTGAAATGACTAATTATTCCCTAGTAATTATATTACAACTATAAAAATAAAACAAAAAATAACAAAACATACTCATTAATATTCAATAATTAAAATAAATGAAGATTTAAGTCAACAATTTTACTGTTATTATAAGTGTAATTTTAAGGCAGAAAAATGTCAAATCCTAATTGAGTCTAACAGGAACCATTTAACTTTAACATCTATTTTTATTTATATAAAGTTTTTACACGTAATCATTTGCGTATTTCGGATTAATTCGACTTTCCAACTCTCATTCAAACTTTCTGACGGTAAATTTTTTAACAAGCAACAAACAAAACTTAAAGAACACAAAGATTCGCACACACACACACACACACACACACACACACACACACACACACACACACACACACACACACACACACACACACACACACAAACACGCATTTGTATATATATATATATATATATATATATATATATATATATATATATATATATATATATATATATATATATATATATATATATATATATATATTATACTGAAGATCAACGCTCTCTTAATCTTGAGTAACTATTATCTACAGCAGGTATAATCAATAGACTGTATATAGAGTTCCATTATTAAAAGGATACAAGAGCTAAAAGGGGGTTTCAGCCCGAATCATTTCTGCATTACCTGTAAAAGTGGACTTTTGTGAAGTAGTACCTACATGTTTTCTGCCATTTCGATGGTGTTAGGCATATCGAAACTGTTTTCGATGGAGTTAGGCATATCGAAACTTTTTTCGATGGAATTAGGCATATCGAAACCTTTGCCGATGAAGTTAGGCATATCGAAACTTTTTTCGATGGAGTTAGGCATATCGAAACCTTTGTCGATGAAGTTGGGCATATCGAAACTTTTTTCGATGGAAATAGGTATATCGAAACTTTTTCCGATGGAGTTAGGCATATCGAAAATGTTTTCGATGGAGTTAAGCATATCGAAACTCTTTTGTTAGAAACTATCACAAACTTCGATTTTTAAACTTCCCACTTCCTTATTTATCTTTTGTCTTTGTAACCTTCTTTCTAATGTCCTCTTTATTACACAATTGCAGCTACTTTAGATGGTCTCGGTTCATTAAACTTTAAATTTACTAATAGTGCATGGTGTTCCTCAAGGTCCTGTTCTATCACTATTCTTTCCTGCTATTTATTATAATAACCTTAATTATGTAACTTCATAGCCTATGTATAATTTTACCGACGATTCCACCCTTCACTATTTTTTTCATTTCGAACATCATACACAGTTTCGAATAGCTCTATTTTTTCATTTCGAACGTCATACACAGTTTCGAATAGCTCTATTTTTTCCTTTCGAACGTCATACACAGTTTCGAATAGCTAACGTTACTGACCTTGATGACCTTGCAGAAATTCTTTCGCATCTGTAACTATGGTAGAGAAAACAAGGCTGTTATCAAAACCTTAAATATTCAGTGTTATTTATCGCTCTACTCAATCTACCTAATCTCCAAAGCAAGCACAACATATACCTTCTATACATGCACCTCAATCATTCTTCTCTCTATAAGAATATTCTTGGTATTTCTTAATGTTCTTGATATTTATTGATTTCTTAATAATATTCCTGATGTTTCCAGGTATTTCTTAATATTATTGCTATTTTTCTTAATAATATTCTTGGTATTTTTTGGTATTTCTTAATATTCTTGGTATTTCTTGGTATTTCTTAATAATATTCCTGGTATTTCTTGGAATTTCTTAATATTCTTGGTATTTCTTGATATTTCTTAATATTCTTGGTATTTTTTAATATCATGGTATTTCTTAATTTTCTTGGTATTTCTTTGTATTTCTTAATAACATTCTTGGTGTTTCCTGGAATTTCTTAATATTCTTGGTATTTCTTGGTATTTCTTAATATTTTTATTTCTTGATATCTCTTGGTATTTCTTAATATTTTTAGTATATCTTGGTATTTCTTGGTATTTCTTATTCTTGGTATTTCTTAGTAATTTTTAAAAATATTCTTGGTTTTTCTTGGTATTTCTTGGTATTTCTTGATATTTCTTAATATTCTTGATATTTCTTAATATTTATTTTTGGTTATATAGACATGGGTGTAGGCAGGATTTCAATTAGGGGCAAAGTTAAGTGATATATATATATATATATATATATATATATATATATATATATATATATATATATATATATATATATATATATATATATATATATATATATATATATATATATATATATATATATATATATATATATATATATACATACTATATATATATATATATATATATATATATATATATATA
>JABUQX010009027.1:0-2500 GCA_015478945.1 Trachelipus rathkii
CACGAAGTGGGAGTGCTTATTTAAATCTCGGATTATATAGTTTGATGGATGTTTGCAAAATTTTGCATTAATAGAATAATTTAGTCGCTGATTACGGAAAATAATAAAATATTTCTTATATTCTGAATTAAATAAACCTAACCTACACCAATATATATATATTATATATATAATAAGTAATTATATATATAAATATAATAATATATATAGTATATAGTATATATATATATATAGTAGTATATATATATAATATATATATAGTATATATATAATATATATATAGTATATATATATGTATTATAAAAAAATGTGGGGACAAATCCCTTACAAACCTTTTAGGCTGGGGGTGGGGGTTCAAGCTTTCAAAACTCCGCCTTATGGATTAATTTAAACCACAAAAAATAAAAGCAACATTTTTTTTATCTGGACTCAGTACACTCCCTCCCGAGGTCATTAAAATTTAGTAACTGAACCATATACCACTCAACATGCACGTAGTTCATACCTTAATATGAACATGATCGAGCTATAAAAATAGATGAATCTATTATTATTAATTATTAATTATTATTATTATTATTTTATTATTATTATTATTATTATATTATTATTATTATATTATTATATTATTATTATTTGAATATCGATTTTAATTATTTTTTTTACTTATAATAACTTTAATCTATATCCCTTATTAATAATTAAACCAAATCATTGATTTTAATGAGCAAATCTTAATGCTAAATTATTTTTACCATTTTTAAACAACTCACAAGTCGGTGAGTACGGGGTACTCCCCCCCCCTGTATAATTACTATGGACTTAATCAATTAAACCACTATATCAAATAATCAATTATAGTATCGGCCATAAGGTACCGTAAGTTCAATTAGTCATAACTAATAAGATATTAATTAACCTCTAAAAATGAGGTCATATTAGAGTTCACGACATTAACGTTCACAAAAAAAAAAAAAAAAAAATATTTTGAAGTTTTAACGAACCCTATATAAGGAAATTTTATCTATTATTATTATTATTATTATTATTATTATTATTATTATTATTATTATTATTATTATTATTATTATTATTATTTATTATTTTAATAATTTATTTATTATTATTATTATTATTATTATTATGATTATTATTATTATTATTATTACTTTATATTATTATTATTATTATTAATATTATTATTATTATTATTATTATTATTTTAATTATTATTATTATTTTGATGCATGATTTGGCTGTTTTTTCAAGCCTCCTGAAAGTATTTCTTTCTACAGAAGAAATTTTCTTTAATATTATTCTGGAATAAAATAAAACTATTTATTTAATTAACGTACCAAGCTTTCGTCCGTATACTTCCGACATTTTCAAGGAATAATTTTATTTTTTAGATTTTAACAATTTTGATAATATAAATATCGTTTAAACTAATAACAAAAATAAATAAATAAATTAATAATTTTAAAAATTAGAAAAGTTAACGTATATTGACTTTATTTAAAAATGTTTAAAAAATTGGACCATTTCATTGTATTTTATATTTATTACTGGGTTTATGTTTCCTTAAGAGCAATGATTCCCCGAGGCGCAATTCATAAAAATCATTCTTTCTTGTTATGATGAAAAAGTTTTCTTTTATTTTATTATCCAGATTTTTAAAATGTTGAAATACTTTACTGGGCTTATACTTAAGTTGGGCACATTCTCATGTTGAGGGTATTCGAAATGTGTATCCGATATAAGAGGCGTTACATCCACTTTCAGAACATTGAAATCGGTACATAACGTTACTACTCTCACCATCCGAAAGCACTTCACGAGTAGAGAAGCACGAGCTCAGTTTCAAGTAAGATCTTAATATAAGCTTCTTCCCGTTTTTTGCTTTAATATGCTTTTAAAATTAATTTTAATTTGTTTCTTCCTCTTTTTTTCTGACTAATATTTTCAGTTTTAAGTTTTTCCTGAGTTATTATTATTATTATTATTATTATTATTATTATTATTATTATTATTATTATTATTATTATTATTATTATTATTATTCGACAATTTTTAATTATATTATTATTAGTTTATTTTATATTTCTACTACTAATTTGAAAATAAAAGAAACGCAATTACTCGGAAACGCTACGTCATCCCCCGACACAAACCCCGCCCCTTCCCCCCAATATCTCGACTCCCACTTTTCTAACTGATTAACAGAATCACGTGTACAAAAAAAGGCTCAAAAGAATTTACATCTATGTGATCAAAATAAAAGTAATAATAATAATAATAATAATAATAATAAAATATATAAGTTAATAATAAATAATAATAATAATAATAATAATAATAATAATAATAATAATAATAATAATAATAATGATAATAATAATAATAATTATAATATGATGTTCTGCTTTTTTTATTATTATTATTGTTATAATTATTGGTCATTTTTTTTTTTTTTTTTTTTTTTTTTTTTTTTTATTGAATT
>JABUQX010009027.1:7500-12500 GCA_015478945.1 Trachelipus rathkii
TATTTAAATATTATTCAGTATATTTTCCTCTCTCTCTCTCTCTCTCTCCATCTCATCTCTCTCTCTCTCTCTCTCTCTCTCTCTCTCTCTCTCTCTCTCTCTCTCTCTCTCTCTCTTCTCTCTCTCTCTCTCTTTGATGGTGTAGTGCGGTGGTTCCCAACCAGGGTGAAGCAAGATTTTTAAATATTTTCCATCTCACTTTGTCCTAATCTACACAACCAAACATTTTAAACTAGTATTTGTTGCATAACTAAATTAACTGCTTGATCAGAGCTGTAATATTTATGGAAACTATATTGCTATTAATTGATCATTAAATGATAAATCAGATCAACTGACAAACTTTTTAAATATAGCTTCACGTTGACATTTATATATAATTAATAATAAATATAATTTAATAATATAGGTTTCCACTTCTCCCTACAAAGAACGAGGAAACCATACGGACTTGTTCCTGAACATCTTCAAGTACAGGATGAAAAAATAAACTTTTAGTACTTTACTAAACTTGTGCACAGAAAACTATACTTAGCTAAGAAACACATTTATAGCATCTGCACCAAATCTTACCACACTCGATCTAAAGAAAGAAGAGGAAATAACCTCATACGTAATGATGGTACTCTTTAAACTATAAAGAAGTACCTCTATAATTCTGAATAGATATTAATAATTGAGTGTCAAAATGTTGCAAAAAAAAAAAAAAAAAAAAAAAACTCTGGTGATCCTATTGGTTTACTACATCTTACCAACGATGGTTAAGAATTTATGCGCTCACAATCATTAAAACAAAGGAGAAAGATTACAAACGCTTGAAAAATAAATGAGTGTGTGTTTGACCAATATCGTACCTAATATTAAGATCAGCGAATCGCAACTAGCCGCAGTATATCATTAAAAATTTGCGTGATGCAAGTTACTTTCATTTATTATTTATTCGATTTTTAAATATTGTATATTTACTATATTACAAAGTGTATTACTTGTAGTCTTGCACTCGTGGACTATTTATTTATTTAACTTTATAACTCTTTCATATTTTGAGCGCTTATCAATACTTGAAAGTTCAATTTACTTATTAAAAAAATCGATTGCCCATTATTTTATTAACATATGGTCTATATGGAAGGAATTGTAAACAAAAAAGGATACGAGTGCCATAAAGTAAGACAAATGACTAAAAAAAAAAGGGTTCAAAAACACTGGTACAGGGTTTAGCATTCTTCTATCACATTCACCAGAACACAAAATAACCTAAAACGTATAACAGGTTAAAGAGTACACTTTTGTTGAAAAGTATCCTTCTTTTCAAATTGCATCAGAAGTTTTAACCTAACAGAGTTTTGAGATATCAAACAAATGTTCATATGCCATGTATTTGCTGCAATACTCAAGACTTAAACGCATGGCACATGAGCATTTATCTACTAACCCCGTAACCTCCGAGCTATGAGTGGTTGGGAAATTGAATAAAATTTAAAGCTCATTTATCACAGTATACCAGGTATTATATATAATTGCCGGTAACCTAAATAAATGTAACAATATGAAGAAATTAATTACATTTACCATATTTACTGGTGATTATAAGTAATAACAGGTTATTATCCATATTCAACTATATATATATATATATATATATATATAATATATTATAATATATATATTAATATATATATATATTATATATATATATATATATATATATATTATAATAGATAAATATTATATATTTAATATATATAATTATATATATATATAACCTTATTAATCCTAGCACCTTTCGTCGATTTCAATGAAACACACTGTAATTAAGGAGAATCGGGATGAAAACCCACAGGAGACCGACCCAAAAAATAAATCCATCGGAACCAACGATACAAATGCATGGCACACGTACATTTTTATGCGGTGACCTCCGTCCCGTGAGTGGTAGTAACATAATTAAATATTGCTTCCAACACCTTGATAAACTAATAATAAAAAAGTTTAAATAAAGAAGGAAAGGTGGCAGTAAAAGGTGTTTTACCGTGGCTCAATCGGTAGAGCGACAGAGTCGCATGGAATGGGCGCGGGTTTGATCCCTAGTTCGGATCCTAGGTAGAAATTACCTAGAGAAGTTTCCCTTCCTAGAATAGGGCTATGTCCGTGAGGTGTGAACTTTAAAAAAAAAAAATTAATATGAAATTTGAAGTCTTCATAACTTTTTTCAATCTCACTTCGATTTTTTTTTTACTTTTTCTTTCAGGTCATTTTAAACATTTCGTGTGTGTGTGTGTGTGTGTGAATGTAGGTGTGTGTGTGAATGTAGGTGTGTGAGGGTGTGCGTGTGAATGTAGGTGTGTGAGAGTGTGCGTGTGTGTGAATGTAGCTGTGTGAGGCTGTGCGTGTGTGTGAGGGTGTGCGTGTGTGAATGTAGGTGTGTGTGTGTGTGTGTGAGAATGTGTGTGGGTGTGCGTGTGGGTGTGAATGTGTGTGCGTGAATGTAGGTGTGTCTGGGTGTGCGTGTGTGTGAATGTAAGTGTTTGAGGGTGTGTGGGTGTGCTTGTTTGTGTGTGAATGTAGGTGTGTGAGGGTGTGTGTGTGAATATAGGTGTGTGTGGGTGTGAATGTAGGTGTGTGACCGAGCTAAGCCTTCCCTCCTGTAACTTAATTATTACTTAGAAACTTTTTTCTTAAAACATTTAACCTTTATATGTCTTATAAAGCTTTTAACTAAATTAAATTTATTAAATATAACGAGGAAAATAAATATTAAATAATTACATTTATAATTAAATTTCACTAAATAATATAGAATTTATTAAATAAAAAGGAAATTATATTAGAAAGTGTTATTCTTAGGGGTAACTATTTTAAGTTTAAGAAAATTAAAAATTATCCGAAAATATATATTAAAAGTTATATATATATTATATAATATATATATATATATAAATATATTATATATTATATATATATATATATATATATATATATATTATAATATATATATATATATATATATATACTATATATATATTATATATATATATATATATAATATATATAACTGACTAATAATCCATGATAAAAATGAACTGCTACCAGTACTAATACTGCTGCTACTACTACTTCTATTAATAATAATAATAATAATAATAATAATAATAATAATAATAATAATAATAATAATAATAATAATAATAATAATAATAATAATAATAATTTTTACTATGCCAGAAAGTGTCCCAAATTATTTTGGTTCAATGAATATATTGTCCAAATTCTCTCTAACTTTTGCAAATGAAAATAAATATTCGAGAAGATTTTGAATGTACAACCTTCCTTCCTCAAGAATTTCAAAGCTTTTAAAGTTCATTTACCATATGAAGGAGGAGTTGGAGGCTATCCCCATAAAAAGCCTCTTTTAATCTCTAACATTGAAAGTTAGTCGTAAATATAAGTGTGTGTTTAAAACTAATACCAATATGGTATTGAAATACCCATAGGCATGGCATGGAGCCGGAGCTAGTGGAGGAAATTGGGTGGGGCTCCGAATGAAAACTAAATGGCTTGCCCAAAGATATTGGAATCGGAACTTGGGTAGGACACTATCTATATATAATATATATAATATATATAATATGAACCAGAGTTATATATATATATTATATATATATATATATATATATATATATATATATATATATATATATATATATATATATATATATATATATATATATAAACCGAACCAGAGTTAAAACGAGAGTAGGAACTATTAATGTTTTCAAATTCACACCCTTCAATGACCAAAAACAAAATTCCGTGAAATAGTATTCGATCATAAAGTCTTTCCATAATTAAATTACCATTTGCTTTAATGGCCTATAAATTGATAAAAAGTCATCAGGGAAATGCTTCGAAGAAGATTGAAAGAGGAAAGGATTGTCATAATTTTGGAATGGATTTTAGGCCTTGAATACAAAAGATATACCATACCATACTTTTTACAGGGTTTACATTTTTATTATAAGCAACTTTCTTATACCTCATGGGGAGGGGTTCCAATCCATACCCTTTTCAGCGGTCCTAGTTATTAGGAATCTTATCAAAATGAAGCGAAATACGCATATCAGCCCTGAATTCAAAAACTTAGGAAAGGGGGGCTACGTCCCTAGATTAATTTCTCCTGCCTTCAATTCAGAGAGAACCTTCTTTTCAATTTGAGAGAACATCGATACGAAAACTTTGTAAACCGAAATTTTGCAACTCGTCTATAGGGCCAAAGGGATGTAACAACCTTTGCAGATGGGTAAATAGTACCTAACAAAGAAAAGCTATAAAAATATTCTACAATTTGTCACACTTCCGTTACATAGTTACGTAGGGCGAACAAAAACTGTAATTCTTAAGTTTCGAAACCATCTATCTACTGAAACTTCTGAATGGTTGCACCCTTTTTCCGCATATTGTGCACACTGCATAATATCTTCTTTTGCAACAAACTTCCTTGTCTTTGCAGAATCCTTCTTCTCCATTCCCTAAAATCTACAAAGGTGCAGATTTTCCAAAAGTTTGACAAAACTTCACAAAAATATAGTTGGAGCATTTTTTTGTTTGTTTGTTTAGGGACCAGTTGTGTGCTACATCAAATTGGCAAAAAATAATGAAAGCAATTAGTACAGGGAGTGGAGTAATACACTGTATATCATAATTTAATAATTTCCCTTGGGTTTAAATGCCAGCTCAAGGAACCTGTTAACCCTCACTTGTTCGATAATAAAAAGGTTAAAACGAGGGTGGGTGGGAGTGGCACCGTTGTAGAGGTTCCAGAACACATGGGTTTGAGTTTATATTGAGGGTTCTCCCAACCCTGAAGTAGTCAAGATGAGGAAGATTTTGTATTTTGATTCAATGAAAATAGGCCTTTGTGAAAAATTGGGAAACATCCATATACAGGGCTGAGAAAAAGGTAAATTTTCTGCCCGCTCAATTATAATAAAAATTTTATA
>JABUQX010009027.1:17500-25000 GCA_015478945.1 Trachelipus rathkii
ACATAACTGTGACATCTTTGAAAACACGCAAGTCGAGCCTTTAAATTTCCTAATATTTTTATTTTATTTTATTTATTTCTATTACAATTAGAACTTAGAAGTATCACATTATTTTTCTAACTAAAGTTTCTGAGAGAGAGAGAGAGAGAGAGAGAGAGAGAGAGAGAGAGAGAGAGAGAGAGAGAGAGAGAGAGAGAGAGAGAGAGAGAGAGAGAGATTATTCATTGTTATACATTCAAATAGAATTTAATTTTATAATTATAACAATTTATGAATATAACAAATACGGTTATACAATTACAACGACTTGAATACAATAATAATTGTGGAAAAAAGCATTACATGTTTTACATGTTGAAACGTAGATACGTTTTTACATGTTTTTCCTTTTATCGTACATGTTGAAACGTAGATAGTACGTTTTTGTAAACTCAATTTAAAGTTATGCTAAAAATAAAATGTAACTTACTAATTATAAGGACTAACACCGATTTGTCTACAGTTGGCCTCCGCCCACCGTACCCCTGACTCATGAGTCGTGAAAAAAATAATAAAATATTACCTCAAAAAAAAAAAAAAAAAAAAGAAGCATCTGGCATTAATATTATTGTAATCTTCGGAAGACCATATAATTAATGAGGTCAAGAAAAATATTAGGAATTGTTAGTTACCAGGAAGAAAATGGTGCAACGGTATTGAACGGTATTGCTGGCTCCGACTCCATCTTTTTTATTAGCCGGCTCCGGCTCCACCCCTGAAAAATTTTCTGCTTCGGCTCGGCAGTCCTACTTATGAACCTCAAGGCCAGAAAATTCCCCCACCCCCCAAAAAAAAAATGGTTCTTATATAACTTACATATAAAGAACACTTGGAACTCTCCTGATGTTTTTATGGTTCAATTTTAGATAATAAATCCTCGGTGCAAAAGTGAACATAACTTAAAATTTATCATATTTTAGTTTTATTTGTTATTAAGCTATATAAAAATCAAAGTTTTTGTACAGGGTTTTAGAGAGAGAGAGAGAGAGAGAGAGAGAGAGAGAGAGAGAGAGAGAGAGAGAGAGAGAGAGAGAGAGAGAGAGAGAGAGAGAGAGAGAGAGAGTTAATTCGTATAATGATTATATGACTGCCATTACTAAAATTGGAATACAATATATTTCTCTGGACAAACAAAATTTCTCCAACCTCTCCCGAAAATTCACACTTTTTCGAGTTATGTCACTGTTCTTGTGTCCCCAAGTAAATAGATTGCATTTAAAAACGGATGCGAATATTATATTAAGTCGTTATCATAAAATTCCTCTTTCATCAAAGGGATGATTACTTTAGGGACACTCTAATACAGATCTGTCACCAAAGCTGTCATTTCTATTTCTTTTTAATAATATGGGAAAGAAATAAATAACTTTCCCCACCCTTAAAACCTATCACACCTCGTAATACGCAATGTCACTTTAAGAAACATTTTTCCGATGAGTGAGGGATGAGAGAGAGAGAGAGAGAGAGAGAGAGAGAGAGAGAGAGAGAGAGAGAGAGAGAGAGAGAGAGAGAGAGAGAGAGAGAGAGAGAGCGTTGTGCGTATGTGTGTGCAAAGTTCCTTCTATGAAAGATGAGATCAGTCCGTTCCGGTCATTAAAGAAATCTGTAATAAAAACGCTTGGAGAGGCGAGTAGAACTTTAGCGCACATTTAATGGCGTTTCAGCTCTACTCCAAATACTTCTGTAAACTAAGACGATTTACATTTACTACTGAGCCACCACTACTCATAGTACCGTTATATATTAATTATAGAGCTAGACTGTTTCATAGTTACTCTTTAACTCCCTAGTGTACACGCAAATTAAACAGATTCACTCGTATGCACCCCCCACCAGCAAATCTAATTTAATAAATCGATTAATTTGCCAGTTTATGATGGGAACAATTAAATTCTGCAACAATATTACAAATAGTTCAGTTAATATTGGTCTACTTATATTGCAAACTAATATTTCATTATAATGAGAGAGAGAGAGAGAGAGAGAGAGAGAGAGAGAGAGAGAGAGAGAGAGAGAGAATCCTATGCTCTCTCGATGAGAAACAGGAACCAATCAAGTTGAGGAGAGAGAGAGAGAGAGAGAGAGAGAGAGAGAGAGAGAGAGAGAGAGAGAGAGAGAGAGAGAGAGAGAGAGAGAGAGAGAGAGAGAGAGAGAGAGAGAGAACTTTGAATATTTAATAGTGTATTTCTTAATATTTTCTCTCAAACTTTATATAATAAAATGAATGTCAAAAGAAAGTGCTTTTAATTATTTATTTTTATTATCGATAATAAATAAATAAAAGTTGCAAGTAATGCAATTCATTACGCAAGCTTTTTATTCCATCTCCAAAGCAGGTAATATTCATAATTATGTATACGAGTGGTCAATATACTCATTTATCACTTGAGAGAGAGAGAGAGAGAGAGAGAGAGAGAGAGAGAGAGAGAGAGAGAGAGAGAGAGAGAGAGAGAGAGAGAGAGAGAGAGATTAAATCTTGAAAATCTTTCCAACATCTCCCTCCCTTCACAGCAATTTTGCCCAATTTTTTTCTTTTTAACTGCTTTGTTTCTTTTTCTTTTACTTTGCAAATAGGCTTTAGACATAAGTGTAAATAGGCTTTAGACATAGTGTAAATAGGCTTTAGACATTAGCTCCAGGAAGTTCTATATAGTACACATCCCGTTTCTATGCACAAGTTGGAGTGAGATCAACAACTAATCGCCATTTCACAGTATTACTCAGGGCTGCAGAGCCGGGGGCCGGAGAACGATTTTTTTTTTTACAATTAAATAAATGGATTCGGAGCCGGAGCCTAATATTTTAAAATGATTGAGGCGGAGCCGTAAAAAAAAATTTAATGACTCTGCAGCTCCGATATTACTTTTATTACTCACTATAAAATCCTCAACTATTAACATTAATTTTAACGTTTATACAAGTACCTCCCTTAAAAAAGACGTTCTCCATTTTACCTTTTCCCTCTCCAATATCAACTTCTTTCACACATACAACACGAAGTAATTACTATAATGCTCCTCCACCTTTTTCAATCAACAAACCTACACTACCAATTATTTCAAGTCCATAGTTCTTTGATAAACATTTATTTAGTGCGCAATCGTATCAACCTCTTTTTATTCAGAATATTATACTCTTCTCTCTCCATACTTCAGAAAGACGTAGATTATGAAACAACAATATAATCCTGCGGTTACCTTGGTTACGGCGTATCAGAAAGATGAGTTAGGAATGTGGGTTTATAGGTATGTGTGTCTGTATGTGTGTGTATTTGCTCATTTTTATTCTCTCATCGTCCTTTCCACCTTCTTGCTCACTCTTTTATTATTTATTACAAGGTCTTTTTTTAAAATCCTTATGGAATACTTTTCTATTATTATTTCGTACAATCTTTTACAAACATTCACCATTAAAAATTCACACTCCAATCCTTTTTCTTCCTTCCCTCTCCTAGCAAAAGAACACTATCACCTGCCCTCCTATTTCTGAAAACGTAAACCTTAATTGATGAGAGAGAGAGAGAGAGAGAGAGAGAGAGAGAGAGAGAGAGAGAGAGAGAGAGAGAGAGAGAGAGAGAGAGAGAGAGAGTTATATAAAACCCAATTTTTAATTTTTATGATGTGTATGTGTCAAAAGACTTTTCACACTTATATTTCTGTGCATAACACGTTTAAATTTAAGAATTCTAGATTTTCCAATTTTTCAACCTTATTCAGTTAAGCAGAAGTTATCTCCCATCTTCTATAACTCTCATTCCGTCCCTTATCTTTGTTGCCATATCAAGTGAGCATCAAATACAGGGCATACTCATGTTGCTGCCCATTTTCCATTCAAATCTAAGAGCCTATCCTTTTCATCTATGAGTCTATCTTTAATCAGAATTCATAAAACATTCTAGAAGACCACATAAAACATTCTAGAAGGCCACATCAATGATTTTAATTAGTAAGACTTACAAGTAGGTAATTAATTAAGATATCAATAATTATGCTCATAATTTACTACACTTTATTAATTGCTTTCCATTCTTATTTAACTTTTACCGCCAATTTTCTCCTAATACATCATCCTAACATTTTTTCTCATCCATTTTAAAACTACATACTCATTAATTTTGTGCATCACAATAACAAGATACTCGATCCTGCTTCTTGCATCCCTCTCTGAGTATCGCTCCTGCCTCCTCCTCTACGTTGTCACTACAGGGAAATAGTCACTAATAAACACCTTACCTTCTTAGTTTAACTGTTACGTTCAATTACATTTGTTTTAAGGTGAAATAAAATATATTTCCTTCTAGAAACGCCTTTTACCTTCCATTACAACAGTTAACCTTCTAACATTCTCTATCTCACTTACACCCCAACTACCACTCATAATTCTCAAAAATTATCCCCATGTTGAAGTTTCATTATTGTTTTAAGTACTAAAGGGTCAAACTATCCTATTTCCCAACTAAAGCCGGGCTATGTAGAGAGTAAACTTTTCGTCGGCTCCGGCTCCATCATTTTAAAATTGGCCGACTCCATCTCCAGTTCCGACACCCTTTAGCTATATACAACTCCTGCCCCATTTACCTATTAAATCACTAATTGTTTAAATGAAGATAAATGAACAGTGATTGATTGTTAAGATATTTTCTCTAGCTATCAGCCCTGCTATAAAGCACTACAGGAACCCCATATATATATATATATATATATATATATATATATATATATATATATATATATATATATATATAAGAAGTTGTATAAAAATAGTATATCTATATATATATATATATATAGTATATATATATATATATATATATATATATATATATATATATATATATATATTGATTATATATATATATATATATATATATATATATATATATATATATATATATATATAAAGATAAATATTTATGATATATATATATATATATATATATATATATATATATATATATATATATATATATATATATATATATATATATATATATATATATATATATATTAAACAAAGAACATATAGTGGGAAGGTAAAGAATTACTGCCTTCTCCGGGATTGAACCACCGCATGTTGCGACTGAGGACAATATACTCGATGCTTTACCACTGAGCTATCCCCCAACCCTTGAGAGAGGGGTATACCTAGGCTGGCCAGATTTTTTCCAACCTAATGGGACAGTCATATTCATGCCTAGGCTATACTTTTATAAATTATACAGTATAGCCTGTATAGCCTATAGGCAACATATATTATATATATTATAACCAAAAAATAACTTAATCAAATATAGTAGTGAATAAGAAATAACTCTTTACAAGTCTAATAAATCAGTATTTACTTACTTAATTTGAACCAGAATTGTACTTGTCACTGAAATAGATTTTCTTAAGGAGGTTTGTATTCGAACTTAGGTACTCCGAAAATTGCAAGCAATCCATCTCATAATTGCAAGTAGTTAATAGTGCAGCCTTTAAAGTATTTATATTTAACCTGCTTTTGTCTTCTGTCCAATAGTTTTTCATCATTGAGAATACCCTTTATGTGGGTGCATTTGATCAAGGTAGACATAAAAAAAATTCTAGCACTTTTAGAATATTTGCAAATGGAATATTCTGACTTCTGAAATGTGTCTCTGATTGGCGACTGACTATCTCACCGCGAGTTTACTGAACGTACTCGCCTTTGAAAATCTGTTCAAAACATGTTCTAAACTTGTCTGGTAGTGAATCAAATCGTGATTGTTATAAATTTTGTGGTTATTTTCACAATGCAGGACTTACACTGTCCCGCATTGGGTAAAGATTTTTGCGGGACAAAAGATCTAAAAATAGTGAAATGCAGGACAATCCCGCAAAATACGGGACGTCTGGCCAGCCTAGGTATACCTATATAGGGTATATAGCTGAGGGGATAGCTCAGTGGTAAAGCATCGAGTATATTGTCCTCAGTCACAACACGCGGTGGTTCAATCCCGAAGAAGGCAGTAATTCTTTACCTTCCCCTATATGTTCTTTGTTTAAGATCTAAATAATAAAAGTGCGATTATGCAATATTTAACACCTATATATATAGTATATAATATATATATATATATATATATATATATATATATATATATATATATATATATATATATATATATATATATATATATATAAGATCACACCTCACGGGCATAGCCCTATTCTAGGAGGGGTACATCTCTAGGTAATTTTTACCTAGGATCCGGACTAGGTATCGAACCCGGGCCCTTGCCATGGGACTCTGTAGCTCTACCGATTGAGTGACGGTAGCGGCTATATATATAGAATAGCAGCAGCAGCAGCAGGAGCAGCAGAGAGTATATATATATGTATCGATATATATATATATAGTATATATATATATATATATATATATATATATATATATATATATATATATATATATATATATATATATATATATATATATATATATATATATATAGGCTATATCAGAATACTTAGATATTGATTATAAGTACCTCTATGGCGATAGGGTAAGGATCAATATATCATTTAATGACACGAGAAGGGCCTAAGGTGTTTGTAGGGAAAAATTGAGGTATTCGTGTTGTGCTGCTAAGGTGTTCATGTAAAAATTCGAAAGTACTGTACTGCACAAAGTACTTTTGTGTACTTTGACTATTTTTATAAGGCTTTTTAGGTCATAAATTGCCATAAAATTTATTCAATATCGGATATTAAAATTTTACGATATTGTTATTTATTTAAGGTGTAATAAAAACACGTGTAATGTGCTTGGTTATAAGTTACGCAGTCAACACAGATACTTGTAGACAATCTTCGAGTACTATCACAACTGCAGTTGACAGTTGTTGGCACAAGTATTAATTACAAAAATCAAATCAATCCATGTTCGTATAACAACTATATATCCAACTTTAAGAAACGCAGGATCTCTCTCTCTCTCTCTCTCTCTCTCTCTCTCTCTCTCTCTCTCTCTCTCTCTCTCTCTCTCTCTCTCTCTCTCTCTCTTTCTCTCTTGTTTCTCTCAAATCTCTCTCTCTCTCTCTCTCTCTCTCTCTCTCTCTCTCTTCTTTCTCTCTCTCTCTCTCTCTCTCTCTCTCTCTCTCTCTCTCTCTCTCTCTCTCTCTCTCTCTCTCTCTCTCTCTCTCTCTCTCTCTCTCTCTCTCTCTCTCTCTCTCTCTCTCTCTCTCTCTCTCTCTCTCTCTCTCTCTCCCTCTTCTCTCTCTCTCTCTCTCTCTCTCTCTCTCTCTCTCTCTCTCTCTCTCTCTCTCTCTCTCTCTCTCTCTCTCTCTCTCTCTCTCTCTCTCTCTCTCTCTCTCTCTCTCTCTCTCTCTCTCAGATGGTCACAAGGTAAAACACTCTCTCTCCTCTCTCCTCTCTCTCTCTCTCTCTCTCTCTCTCTCTCTCTCTCTCTCTCTCTCTCTCTTCTCTCTCTCTCTCTCTCTCT
>JABUQX010009027.1:32500-39875 GCA_015478945.1 Trachelipus rathkii
CTGGCATATTTTGCAATCTAATGCGTCTAAGCAATAAGACATTTTAAACATATTTTTAACTTCGTGTAATTGAATATTTTAATTTTAAAAACTCACATATTGACAGGATGATCTCAAGTCAGCCTTCGTATGATGGTCGTGTACAGCCACAAAAATGTCAACATAAGTTCTCTGAATCTTTTATAAAAGCAATCAAAAAATACAACACTTCATGGAACGCACTATTGCTTTATATGTAAGTCATTTACAAACGATAGACAAGGTATGAGAGTTAGAAGCAAGTCTGATTTGGTTTTAATGTTGCTTCCTCCCTTACCGCTCAAGACTACTCATGACTAAAAACAGACTAAATTGGCAGCCCTGCTCTTCCCCCAACGGCACATCTCTCCCGCTCCCTCCATTTATATTATCACTATTTACCTTCCCCCACATTGCTTGAAATATTTACTTCATTGATATTTATTATTAACACCATATTAAACTAGTAATTTTGTTTAAAAATATACTTTTATAATGTCATTATTACGTTTTTCAAGAAATATATACCAACTTTCTTAGGAAACCTAAATTACGTAATAAGAAATGGCTTTCTTCCCTTAAACCCTTCCCCGATTCAATCCTTACTTTCCCCCTTTTCTCCCTCACTCCCGACCTTGGCGCGGGTGAACCAGTACAACCCCGATAAAAGGACATATGACTGTCTGGACCCCGTTTTAACATCGCCCTCAGCAATCTTTATGCACTATATAATTATTAAATAACCTAACTATTACCCTTTCTGAAAGTATTATAAACATTTCTTAGTTGCAGAAAGCATTAATAAATATTTAACTTATCACTAAGCATTGGAATTAACGTGAATAACTGGCATTTATTTTATAAAAGATATTTCTAAAAAGCGCATGACAATTCATACAGCATTTGGACTCAGAACCCGGACTGCAATTCGTCCAGGCTCTGTGCTATCCTCTTTAAAAATGTGTGCGTGCGTGTGCGCGCCAGTGACGGTGCGTATGTTGTGTGTATGTAGGCGTATATGTGTGTGTATATATTGTTGAAAAATATAAAAACAAGGAAAAATAGTAATAAGAAGAAAGTTATAGAAAGTATATATATATATATATATATATACTATATATATATATATATATAATATATATATATATATTATGGTATATATATATATATGGTAATATTAGTATATGATATATATATATACTATATATAATATATATATTGATATGCGTATATAATATATATATATATAATATATATATATATATATTATGTTTGTTAAGTTTTGTATTTTGTATTTATATATATATATAATATAAGGTTTATATACTATTTATATACCTGGAGTTGGATAAATAAATGGTAGGCGAGTTCCAAGTTATATATTGATAATTAGAATTATATAGAATAGTAAGTTCTATATATATATAGGTATCATGATATATATTATATCATGTGGTATATATATATAATATATATATATATATATATATATTATATATATATATATCATATATATATATATATAAATATATATATTATATATATATATATATATATATAATTTATATATATAATATATATATATTGAAAGTAAATACAGTCTTATTATAACAATTATTAGATATAAATGCTCATATTGGGAAAATTGGGTGACTTATGTTGCAATTTATTAAGAAAATATTTTCTTTTTTGTGTCAAATAAAAAAATCGATATCAATCCCTCCCCCACCCTCTTCCACCCCCGCTTTTCTTCAATATTTTATCTATCCCCCCAAAAACGAAATTTACCCCTTCCGCAAGTATATTCCTAATTTAATAATATTACCAGACTCCTGTGTATGGTAAAATAGATATATATATATTTTTATATATATATAATATTGTTGTATTATATATATGATTATGTTCATTAGCATAAATAAATTTGTAAAGTAAATATTAAATTTATTGTAATATGACTTATATAGTATCATAATATATTATGGGATATAGTATTAATAGTATATGATATATATATATTAAATATATATATATAACACATCTAGTGTATATATAAAAAAAATATATATATATATATATATATATATTATATATATATATACATTTATAGTATATATAGTACAGTATATATATATATATATATATATATATATATATATATAATTATATATATATATATAGTATATTATATATATATTAGTAGGTATATCTAGATTACTTAATGAGTTTTCAGCGGCCCCAGATAGATGCTTTTTATTTGACACGTTTTTTTTCTCATATATTGTGTATTTGATTCTAGATTCTAACAATAATTTGTGGGACCTGCTCTCTCAGATTAGGTGAGCAGCTCGTTATTTTAAAAACTAGATAGCTCTATGAGTAATACTGAATTACATTTGTGAATTCAGCGAAATTTTAATGCTGGAACAAAAAGAAAAATTAATAAAAGTGTCATATGTATTACATCCCTTAAAATAATTAGTTTTTTTCATTTAAAAGAGAACATTTATTTTCTTTTATCAATTGTTAATGTACGAACTGGGCTCCTGAACAGCAAAAAATATTAGTATAAACAAAATTAAATTAAAAATTATAAATATAATTATGCATAAGTTATATAAGGATGTATAAGGTTAAGTTAGGCTATGGATCAGTCAGCGCAAAAAAAAAATGATAGCAGTCGCGACCCCGTTGTGGTGGAGAGTGATGTATTTTTGTTTTTTGCTTGTCTTTTATTATTTTTTTTTTTATTTCTAGAACGAATATTTTGAGTTATTTGGATCAGTTAATTTTGGGGCGGTTCATGGTAAAAGTGTGTTTTTCTATATAATTTTGGTTATATATAATACGTAAACCAAATTAAAATGAAATGAGTGTGCGAATTCGTAAACTTTGCGGGTATTGTAGGGTAAATAATTAAATACTTTGGTGCGAGTAGACGTACTTTTCTATGAGAAAGAAAAGGAATTTTTTAGTGTTAAACGTAAGAATTTAAGGTGAGGGAAAAAATTAGTTTTCGGGGATGAAAATTCGGTCCTTATTGATTTTTTTTTCTAATGTATATCTTTGACAAACTTATCATAAGCGGAACTAGGGGAGGTCTCCTGAAGCCAAGAGTAACGTATAGTTGAAGTTGACGATGCATAACCCTATGGCCTATACTAGATGGATGTCTACTCTTTGCTCCGTACGCTTTTTTTATGCTTGTTTTTGAGGGCTTTGTTCGAAATATAGTTTTTTGCATTTAAAAAAATATTTCGGGGTCTTCTGCGTCTGCTCCTGGTAATTGCGACGCAGACGTTACGTTATGTTTATAAAAAAGTACGAATTTTATTAAATAATTACCTTTATTTCGTTTAGTTGTGAGATATTTTTATCTGTTTTATGCAACTTGATATTACCTTTATTGCTTAGATTTGTCAATATATATATAAATTATCATGAAGTATATAAAAGACAGATAATTTAATCAATAAGGAATATATAGTATTATGTATATATATATATATATATGTTATAATAATTTTATACTATATTTTTATATTATTATATTTTATTACTATTATATAATTAATTTATTTGGATTTTTTATAGGTGCATTATTGTATTAATATATATACTATATTTTATATATATATAGTATTATATATATTATTATATATATTATTATATATATATAATATTATAGTATTATATATTATATATTATATATATATATTAGTGATGCAGGTAAAATCCGCATCCGCGCGGAGCATCCGCTCAATTATTAAAGATCCGCATTCCAGCTTCCGCATCCGCGCTTTGCCCTGCGGATGTTGCACGGATGTTTATTGTCGAGATTTGAATAAAGAATTTTATAATAAAAATACTAAGATGAATTTTGAAATAATAAAATAAAAATGTAAAATGAGTTTAAGGGCAATTTCAAAAAGGCTTGAATATTCCATTTTAAATGTTATCAAAGGACATTCAATTCGCTGGAATAATACACTTCAATTATGATGGAAAGAAGTATTAGCCAATAATTAGACTACTTGCTCTTCGTACGCTCTCAGTAATCCATATTCCAAAGTATTTAACATCTTTATTAATTTTGGAAATATGACATCATATCACCTGCATTAAGCTATTGAAACCATTTAAGAAACTACCAAAAATCAAGCGCCCTCTACAGCTTATCTAGTCTCTTATGTTAATATACTCATTAATCTCAGGCGCTAAGGAAGCATTTTGAAGCCTCAATTCACCGTGATAAATGGTATTGATCGGTTTATAAAAGAATCGAACGATGTAATTACTAGAGGTTAGAAAAACGCTTTGGTTCTGTGAATTAATAACCTTCATACTATTGCAACTTACTTAGATCCCGTTTATAAAGCAAATTCTGATTTTGCTAAACGATATATAAAACAGCTAAATCGATTTACTTTGATGTTCGTCAGTCTGAAAAACTTCAATACCGAACAGCTTATAATTAAGCCACCCTCTAAAAGGAAAAACACACGAAATCTACAGAACCACACTTCTACCCAAGCAATCATATACTACAGATTTACACTTAGGAAGATATTATCTATCAGTCCAGTAGTGTGAAGAAACACACGCATTATCAAAAAGATTGCAGTGCATGTATTGAAAACTATCACCTAAGTAAAAACGATTGATTCAAAATGATGATCTAATCAAGTATTTTTTTTGTGAAAAGTTAAGCAAAATAATGTTTACCAATGCTAATGAGTTAAACTTGCAAGGCAAAACTTCAATCCGAAACAGTCATATTAACCTAGCCATCCATTTAAAAAGGAAAAAATGAAATAAACAAATCAGAACCAACATCTTCTACAAGTAAAATCAATAACAGAATTTCACTGGAAGAATAATATTTCTACATGTCCAGTAGTGTGAAGAAACATTTACACGCATTTAATCAACAGATGCAGTGTAATGATTGAAATCTATCACCAAGAAAAACGACTAGATACAAATTAAATGACGATACTATTCAGTTGAGGTGTGAAGTGTTAATTAAGATCAAAAGAAAAAATGTTTTACCCACGCTTAAGTAAACTTGCAGGAAATACTGGCCTGTCCTCCAAACTAGTGTTCCAAGTGAGAGAGTATTTAGAAATAGCTGGGCTAATATATGTTGAAAAGAGAAACAGACTTACAGACTCTCTACAGAAAAGGCAGAAAAATTTGATGTCTCTCAAGCACAACCTACTTCCATTATTTGAATTTCAATACTCAAGGGTCTGCAAGAGGTATATAATCCAATGTAACAATTCTCTGCATTATCATTAAAGGTCGGATATGGTAGGGACAAGAGTGTTATATGGGTTTCCATTTGGAGTTGGGCCATGGATATTCGCGTCTTTGCACTCCTGGTAACAAATGTTATATATATTTGCTAAGCAACATCCGATATATATATATTATTGAGTTAATAAATAATTAAATTCTATTTACATTATATATTCTATATATATAGAGGTTTTATAGTATTTGTCATAATTATATTGATATTTCTGTATAATATATATTATATATATAATATTTTAGTGGTATATTGTCGTATATTAACCTATAGGGGACTGATAGTATATAGGTACCTTATGATGGCGATTGAAGTATACCTTATATTTATGTAACATCCGCATTGACGTTTCGCCACACGCGGATTGTGGTAATTCAAACCTTTCGCATGCCGCATTCGCGTGGAATGCGAAAAAAATAACATCTGCAGCATCAGCCTAAAACTATGAGTATATATACTATGCTAGAAAGTTAAAGATTATGTATGTACTATAGGTATATATATATATATATATATATATATAGTAATTAGTATATATTAATATGTATATCTTTATTTTGTATGTATTATGATTATATTAGTACCTTTTATAGTACCGCTTTACTTGTTAATTATCCTTTCCTATTTTGATTTATATTCGCATCTTGAGGTTTATATTTACTCAAAGACCAATTAAATAAGTAAATTAGTATTGCCCCTGGATGATGAAGTGGAAAGTTTTTTCTGCTTGTAATTAAAAGTTTATTTAATTGTGTGTGTGCACGTGAAATAATAGTTATCAGACAGATGAGTAATATCAACTTCCTAGTAATACTGATCTATAACGAATTTGGATCCATAAAGTACTCTCTAATTATTTATTAGACAAAGTTAAATTTGAATATGAGAGTAAGGGTGGACACGTATAGCAAATCATGCCGGCTTGTTGCCCTATGCGTACTGACTAATACGTCTGGCCTCAACTCGGCATCTAAAATGATATATCCTCACGCTTTCGGCCTGTGGTCTACCTTCTCTTAGGGCTCGGCTTCCAAAAGCTCTTTCCCTTATTTTAGTGATTATTCAAACGTTACATAACAAGTTTTGAATCTTTTAACCCTAAAATGTAGGCATTGTTAGGCATTTGTATGCCTCCAGTGATTTTCCACTTGTATTTCAAGGAGTTTGAGAGCTTCATTCCCCTCCTTATATAGGGGAAATATAGCACCTAGGTGCCCCTCCCTCTCTCCTTAGTTTTGCATCTGGTAAACGAACGTTTACCACCAGATCAAGTGGTGTCCCTGGAGTATAGCTCAAACAAATTGGAACAGCAAATGGAAGAGAGCTTCCATTTGAGATAATTTCAATATGTTTGATAGTTAGCCACACAGAATGCCTTCCTTAATTCTATTACAAACAATCTCAAGGATAGAGGAAGGAAGATAGGTGGAAAAACTACTTGAGGAGGGTAAATTACAACTACTAAATATTATTATTCAATACTTTGTGTACACAATCTTTGCACTTGCAAAATTTCTAATTACATACCCTTTGACCGAATTACCTGTAAAAGAAAAGATTAGTAAGAGGTTTTCTTTCTATGATTTCTTTCTCTCACAATTTTATTATTTTTATTTCTCTCTGCTATTTTCTACTCTGATCGGCCTCCGCTAAATGGTAATAGATCTTTATGTTTCTTAAATTCTCTGCTACCGGCTGACCATTTTTTAAGATATAAACTGTATTATTAGTGAAACGTAACACCTTATAGGGCCCCTGGTACTTTTGTTCGAGCTTGCCTAAATTATATTGCTTGTTTCTTACAAGGACTAGCTTGGCTTCCTTCAAATTTTTAGGAACGAACACGGATCGGTTCTTCAAAGTGGCTCTCGGTGCCAACGGCTGAGCAAACAACCCTGCTAACTTGTTTAAATATTTATCATAACACATAGCTTCTCCAGGTCTCTCTGTGTCTACTAATCTTCCCGGTATATTCACGTTTTGGCCAAAGAGCACCTGAGACGCTGTGATACCATTTTCATTTAGTGGGGACGTTCGTATTGC
>JABUQX010009028.1:0-17500 GCA_015478945.1 Trachelipus rathkii
CCGACATATATATATATATAATATATAATTATAATATATATATATATATATATATATATATATATTATATATATATATATATACTATATATATAATATTATATATATATATATATAAATTATATATATATAAATTATTATAATAATTATATATATATATATATACTATAATATATATTTTATATTATATATATATTATATAATATATATATATATATATATAAATAATATATATATATATATATCTTAATATATTATATATATATAATATATAATATGTATTACTATATTATATATATTATATATTATTATATACTTATATTATATATATATAATATATATATTTATATATTATATATATATATAATATATATTAATAAATATATAATATATATTATATAATATATTATATATATATTATATATAAATATATTATATATATAATATATTATATATATATATATATATATATATATTATATATATATATATATAATTATATTATATAATATATATATATATTATATATATATATATATATATTACTAATAATATTATATATATATAATATAATATATTATTATATATTTATATATATATTATATATTATCTATTATATATAATATATATATATTATAAATATATATGTATTATTATATATATATATAATATATATATATATATATATAATATATATTATATATATATTATATATATTATATCATATATATATATATATATATATACTGCTCGAAGATATTGACGGGTCTCCTGTGGTGGGAAGGTTGATACCGCCATGGAATTGCCGACCTGTTGTGATTTATGATCTTCTTTCTTCATTAATTTCTGCACTTCGGGCTGCTTGCTCTAATTTTACCTCTCTCTCGCTCTAAACCTTATCTCTTATTCCTAACAAAACTCAGTTGTTTTGAAACTTCTAGCAACTCTACTATGTCTCTTACTTTTTATCTCAATTTTCATCCAAAGGCGGCTGTTATACTTATGTTAGCAATGATGCATTTTCTTCTCGTGTCTCTGTTTAGATCTTTCTGAATTTCTACTTTATGCCAGGCATCCTGTAATTACTGTTAAATTCATCTGTTGTATATCTGTCTCCTAACTCAGACCTTATGGTTCAAGAATACTTAAAGTGAAAATTAGAACACATTCTCTCTTCTTCACCTTTCTCTAAATTCATCATTCTTGGGAGTTTCAATGTTCACCACAGTCAGTAGCTTTCCTCTAATTATCAAGATAGAGCTGGTAAACTTGTCCACCACTTTTCTATCCTAAATAATCTCGAGGAGTTGGTGCAGCTCCTTACTCGTAACCCTGATCGTCTTGGAGATGAACGCAACATTCTAGACCCTTTTGCTAACCTCCAATCCTTTCCTTATTCTGCTAAACTTTTTCCTTCTCGGATTCCTCCGATCCATTCTTATTTCCTCATCATGTTCTCTCTTTCTACGGCGCAAGATTGAGTCGCACTTCTTCGACTCCCCATGGAATGACTATTGCTTCTATGGGAGCGATCTCTTGGATTGTGCAGGACGTATAGCTGAGGTAATTCTCTCCAGAAAGAAGGCGTATATTTTATATTCTTTTCCTTCAAGTTAATCTAAGATACCTTAAGTTTAACTAAACTTCTTATCGTGCTAAGAGTGGATAGAAGACAGTGCCAGATAAATCATTGATGCAAAATAGGAAAGAGTTGGGGATTGAACAGAATTCTGAGGAACAACACTATTGATGGATTTAAAGGATAAATGATGGGTATGCATAACAGCAGCCATAGAACGACTGGAACGGAATTCAAGAGAAGGTAACAAAGAAAAAGATAAATACCGAATGAGGAAAGTTTAAAAATCCATAACATTTAAGCTGTGTGCCCGACTTTTTCGAAAAGTCTATGTTGTCTAGAACCATAGCAAAAAATTCAACGAAATGTGGGAGAGCAAAAGACCAAGAGTCAGATATAAAGGAAAGAAGATCATCAGTCTAGCGCACTTTACACAAGTCAGATTGGAAATCAGAGATAAAATAAGACGGATATTAAATGTTTTAAATCTTCCTGTTAAGAATAGATTCGAAAACATTAGGAATACAAAGGTTAAAGCAATATGAGGATCGAAGTCGGAATTGTTGCCTAGGTTCCTCTTTAAGTACAAAGCTGGATGATTCACGCTCCGCAGGAGAAAAAGATTGAAGTTTGATAGGGACGTGAGAAACAGTTTACAGAGCAGGGGTGGAAGCTCAAAAACACAAGTTTTGAGGACCACTGGGAAGGGGATACCTTCAGTACTCTCCGCCTTCCCAGTTTTAAACTCAGATAGTGCCGAAGTGATTTTAATCAGTTGAAAGGAGGTAGAGGAAGGAATAAGCTCTGGAATTTTCTAGTGTGGAATTTTAGGGAAAAGTTTGAGTAAAGAGTTTAGCTTTAGCAGAAGTTAAGGCAGTAGTATTACCGCCAGAGACACAAGATGAGAGAGGGAGGGAGGGAGGGAGGGAGGGAGGGAGAAAGAAGCAAAGCTGGAGTTGACATTTTAAAACTGCAAAATGTCAGAAAGAGTGCGAGGTAGAGGAACCAGAAAAATTGTTGCATTTTCTACGAAGAAAAGTTTATAGGGTCTCGAAGAGTTAATTTTTTTGTCCTTTTGGAACGAAATGCATAAAAGCAAGAGACTCTGGATTTGAAGACGAAGATAATTTTTGATTAAACAAAGTTTATCAGTTTAGTTCAAGGGAAAGAGAATATAATGTATGCCTTACCATATATATAAGAGAATAACGTTCCAGAGAAGTAGTAATGAGTTCCGATGAGAGAGAGAAAGGAACCATATTCCTCGATATTATATTTATATACTATAGATAGTATATAATAAATATAAATAATAAATTATTATATATATATATACTATATATTATATAATATATATATATATTATATATATATATATCTATTATATATATATATTGGAAGATGTATTCATATCATAACAGCAAAAATTTCTTATACTTATTATCTCATATCTTTCAAACTAAATTAGCTACAGGGAAAGGAATCTTGCTGGAATGCTGTCAATTTTCGTCCGGAAAATGTAAAAAAAAGAAAAAAAAAAAAAAAAAAAAAAAAAAAAAAAAAAAAAACTGAAAAAGTACTAATATTGAAATTTGCTTTTTTTTTTTTTTTTACATAAAAGAATACCAAGGGTATAAGGGAGGGTCTCCGGAACCCGCTCTTTGGTATTTTGGGTTGTCGCGGGGGTTCTCCGCCCTCCCTACGGGTTATGGAAACGTCCGCCCTGTCGTTCCCCGTGGCTCGAGCCCCCTACTTGGCCGTGGAAAATAACCTTTTAAATCATAATATATATAATATATTAATTATAATATATATATATATATATATAATATATAATATATATATATATATATATTTATATATATATATATATTAATATATATATATATATATATATCATTATGTCCTGCTCCTAAAAAAAAAGCCAATATTTATATTTATTTATTATAATTATTATTTTTTTACAGTTTCCTAACTATTTTACAAGGATTCCAAAATGTATTCCTTTTCGCTGTAGCTATTGTAGTTTTTTTGAATTTTTTTTTTTTTTTTTTTTTTTTTTTTTTTTTTTTTTTTTTTTTTTGATACATTTTCACGGCACTAAAATTTTACCAGGCTTCCAACAATGTATTCCTTTTCCCTGTAGCTATTGTAGTTTTTGAGATATTGATTTTAAAATATAATTTTGCTGTTAATGAAATAATATAACCATATATATATAATATATATATATATTATATATATTATATATATATATATATATAATATATTATATAATATAATTATATATATATATATATATTTATATATAATATTAATATATATAAATTTTATATATATATATATATATTATATATAATATATATATATATATATATTTATATATAATATAATATATATATATTATATATAATTGAAAATAATGTTAAATATGCTTTTGAGAAAAAGTGAAAAATGTCTTTGTTTAAAATTAAATTGCTGTTTATGAATACTTAATAAATATTTTGGCTCAAAAACAATTTATAAGACCATTAATATTAATGATGAAAATACTATATAAATAAAAAAATAAAAAATATTCATTTTAAAGATATAAAAAAGCAAATAATAGTAAAAAAAAATATTAAAACCATGGTTATTTTCCACCGCGTATACAATTTAGTTTCTCTTCTGTCTGTTTATCGTCAGTTATTATTATTCTATCTGTATAATTTGTCTCTCACCATTTCTTTAGTTAGACTGATTATATTATAGACTTTATATATTACTGGCTATCTTAACTAATCGTTTCTTTTTCGTTGTTAGCGTTATTCAAGCAATTATCTTTCCAGGTATTTCTTAATTTTTATATTGCTTTTGCGTCCACTGTTCAAGTCTCCAATCCATGTATTTAGGGGTTCCATGCAATGCTCAAAAACATTTCTTTAAAGAAAAGTTGAAAATAACCGCAGAGAATGATGATAATCAGAGAATAATAATAATAATGCGATGTTAAATCGCTTTTTGAATCTAATTTGTCTGTTCAATATTTGAAGGTATAAAGCTGTCCATGATGTTATTCATGAATTTGTTCTAGGAGAGAGATCCTTACCGTTAGTAGTTGAGGGCGTATATGCCTTTTGAACATTATTTTAGTTTTTAGGTAAGTTCGTATTAAGCTCTTTGTAATTTCACAGAATCTGACGTGAACACTACTAAATCAAAACAATTATTATTTAGGTAGCTTACGAGTTTATTTATACCCACATTTTCTGAACTTAGTTTCCGGAAAGTTTCCTCACCACTGCGACATTGGTTTTGGTCTTTAATTTTTTTTTTTAAAATACATGCAATTAACTTCAGGCTTGTTCATAACTTTCAATGCTTAGAAAAGATTGCTAATCTGTTCGAAAAGAAAAAGAATTAAAGTTAAAAATAGAAACAGTGACAGCTCCGAGTACAAGTAATTTGTGGTGGTAATGAAATGTCTCACCCAAGTTCTTTTAGTATTTTACTGTATTTTGCATTAAAAGAAATAGAAAATTTTACGCTAAGGGAATTTACTTTATTGAGATATTTTTAATAATAAAAAGTTTCAACACCTCACGGGCATAAAGCCTATTCATAGCGAGGCGAAACTTTCCTAGGGCTAATTTCTAACCTAGGATCCGACTTAGGCATTCGAAACCAGGACCCTAGCCATGCGATCCGTGGCTAGAAAAGACTACGTCTAAGGGTTACGGGAGGGAAATCATTTATAATAATAGATAGTTAGTCATTTGCCAATCTGTTAATTGTTTTTGTCTTGCAAAAAATATGAAAAATCGTTTTGTGAAAATAATAGCAATTTTTTCAACGCACTTTTTTTTGTATGTTTGAATGATATTCCAACCGTAAATGTTCCTATTGGACATATGCTATATGATATATATATTATTTGGGTAGAAGTTATTAAAGGTTAATGAGTATTATTATAATTTTTTTTTATAGGTCACGCACATCAAATACTCTCAACTAACACTTATCGTTATCTTTTCTACTAGACTCTTTCAGTCATACACTAACTCCGAGAAGAGATAATATTTATATCGTGTTTTTGATTTGTTTAGTTTTGTTGGTTCCCGTGTTAGTGTGTTTTTTGCTTTTTTTTCGAGTGTGGATGTCTTTCTTCCTACTTCTACAAGTTTTCATGTGAGACTCAGAATTGTTTCACGAATTTAATTATAATATATTGTATTCTTTGCAGTTTTTTTTAGGATTTCAATATATAGATATTCCATCTTTTAGATTTTCCCTTTTCATATTTAATTGCATAATGTTGAGGATCATTCTATTTTTAGATATAATATTTTTTTGGTATATCCTCGTACAGTTTTACTTGGATCGTTTCATATAGTTTGTAATTTCTTAAGCTTTTTTTTTAATGATATAATGCTTAAATTCCTTCTAAAAAATTTTTTTCAGAGTTATTAATCGTGATTGGGACAAATGTTTTGCGTCACCAAATGTCATTTACTAGCTTTAAGTTTAGTAATTAAATTTTACACTCTCCCAAACCTCAGGACCATCTGTCCATGAAATTTCTGTAGTATTGCCAGAATATTTATTTGGATGCATTAATTTTTTAGTCATGATTAATTGGTGAAATACTGTATTTTTTACGCTGACCGTGTATTAGTAACGCATCTCATAGACAAGTTCAAATGTTTTGCTGATATCTAAATTGTAAAAAATGTAAACATCGTATAGTTACAAATAAACTTTGAGAGTTTAATTATTGTTTTAAAAGTTGCAATTCTGATATTCAATATTTTCAAGAATTCTTATTTCTAAAGCTTTCGTGAATAATAAGGCGAACTGCCTCTTCTTAATCTCTCTTCTCGTCTCTCTCTCTCTTCTCTTCCTTCTTCTTCTCTCCTTCTCTTCTTTCTTCTCTCTCTCTCCTCTCTCTCTTCTCCTCTTCTCTCTCTCTCTCGTCATCTCTTCATCCTCTCTCTCTCTCTTCTCTCTCTTCTCTACCTCTTTCTTTTTCTCTCTCTGTCTCTCTCTTCTCTCTCTCTCTCTCTTTCTCTCTCTCTCTCTCTCTTCTCTCTTCTCTCTCCGTCTCTCTTTCTCTCTCTCTCCTCTCCTCTCTCTCTTTCTCTCTCTTCTCCTCTCTCTCTCTCTCCTTCTCTCGCTTCTCTCCCTCTCCTCTCTCCTCTTTCCTCTCTTCTCTCTGTCGTCTCTCTCTCTCTCTCTCTCTATTCTCTTCATGCGTTTATATTTCGCATTTTCAATACGAATGCCATTCTTTAGCTTATTGGCATTTCTCTTTTTTTTACGTAGCTGGTTTAGATTATTCATATATATATTATTATATAATATATATGATGGTATTATATAGTATAATAATAAGGATATAATATATATATATATCAATATATTATATATATATATCTTATATAATATATATATTATATATATATATATTATGATCTTATTACAGTTTAAAGAAACATGTGAAGTTATACTATCTATCGTTCAATTATTACTAATCATTAAATATAGCAAAATCAATAAACAAACTTAAAAAAATCTCATTCCTTATCTCTTCCATCTTCGGTACGGTCTATCAGGAGTCTAAACCAACGCCATTGATTGCTAAAACATCTTGATTAGGTTTGAGCTGAGGCAAAGTGTTGTTAGCCACTTTAAATTATCCTGTGCACATTTCCACTTGGTAGGAAACTATATCACAACATTTTTTTTTCACCCGGATAAAGTCTTCTCCGGTTAAAGGCGAAAGAGGTTACCCATAAAAGGCAATATAGAAGTTCGATTGGTAATGTTATTTATATATAATATATATATATATATATATACTAATACATTTATATATATATATATATTATATATAATATATTTTATATATATAATTAATATAAATTATATTCTACTATATTATTAATATCTATTATATTTTATATATATATATATATTATTAAGAATTCAGGGGGAGAGGTATCGTCTGTCAGTAGGTCACAGCTTTCTTTTGGTGACTTTTAAATCAAGAAGTCATTTCTCTGCGCGATTGTTGGACGCCAGTAAGAGTTTAAAGGTGAGGTAGGGTTTCGCATTTTCACAGTAAGAAACAGATTTCTATTTGCTTCAACTATGTTTTACTTCGGGTGGCGCAATAAGGAACAGCTGGAGAAGAGTTTTCAGGAAAGAAGGCTGGTTAGCCTGTCCTATAAAATCGGAAGTTTATATGTCCTGAGGCGAACTTCAATATCATCTTTCTGCTAGCGCGAACATCCTATCGCAATATATAATCCACACACAATTATATATTTTTATATTATAATTTATATTATTATAATATAATACTTTTTATATATTTATATAACTATAATATATATAATATATTATATATAAATAATATATATCTTTATTACTTATATTATATATATTATTATTTTATTTTTCTCATTTAATATTGTCAGTTATTTGTTAATTACCTATAGTTTATCTTTATTCAGTAATTAATAGAGAAAAATTGTGTGCTATATGATGCAATTTATAATTCCACTTAAGGAAAAAGATTAAATTTTACCCAGCTCTTCGCTAACCGCTGAAATTCTAATACCCCTCCTTTGCTTTTTGTTTTTTTCTAATTATTTTAATTAATAGAAATGCATTCACTTTTCCGAATATTGAGTTTTCCCTACAAGGTCCCTAATTAAGGGACGTCTCGTAGTTGTATATCTAGCACTATTGAGTAAAGGCTAAAGAATCAATAGACATGGAGGATAGAGAGAAGATAAAAACGAACGATCTTCTAGCTGAAGGAGTCGTATTACTTGGAAAATAATGAGATCCAGTATTTTAGAGGAAGTAAGAAAATATATTATGTGTTATTAATCATATTATGCGCAATATATGCTGAGATACCCAGCCCAAAAAAGTTCACACCATGGGGCAGCACACACCACTATAAGATGTTGGGTGACAATAATAATAATTAGATGTACTAGATACACAATGAATATTACGATTGGGAATAGGAAGATAAATTATAATTTGTGGTCAAATATATTACTTAGAAAACAAATGCCCCAGAATAACAGACTGTCGTCCGGGCCACCCTGCAAGCATTTTAAGGATATTAAGCTTATTATTGGTTCAAGACTTGATGAACGACAGTTTTCATGATTCATCCGATTCCATTAGCTTTGTTTCGTGGCAACCGGGATGTATTCTTTTATTTATTTTATTATTATTATTATTATTTTATTTTATTATATTGATTTATTTTATTTTTTTATTATTATTATATATTTTTATTTATATATACAGATAGCACACACGGCTGGACTATTGATGGGGTGTTTATTAAGCGGCAGAAAGAGCATAAAAGATAGTTATTTCCAGAGAGTCTGCGATACCAACGACCTTCGTTTGTTTGGGGAGTGTCGCATGAGCCTGGGGCCCTTTATGTAATAAATATTAATGCAATTATATATATATATATTATAATAATCTATATAATATATTGTATATATTAAATGAAAAACTTGTTTTATATTTGTATATATATATATATATATATATATATAATTCGTAATTCTTAAATTACAAACTTGGGTACATTTTATAATATTACTTTTTTTTTTATTATCATCATATGAAGATAATTAACGAATGCCAGATGCAATAATTTTACGAATTGACGGCAAATATAATGTTTGATTATTTGAAAAGAATAGATATAATTAGGGGTTAATTTTTTATTATTTAATAATGTAGAATTGTTAAAGTAAAAAAGGCAATATCTGTACATAATTGGTTCTACTTATAGTATTATTTATATAGTCTATCCATATTAAAACTGGATCTGAAATATTATTTACTTAAGTGGCGATTTGGTTTTTTTTTTTTTTCTTTTTCTTTTGTATATGTAAATTTTCAAAAAGACCAGATTTCGATAAACAGTGCCAAATTTCGTAAAATGAAATTTTATATTATCAGTTGATTTTCAGCGATACTCCAAGCAATACCCTTTTTATTTTTCCTAAATTCGTATTTTACAGATATTGGTGTTGTAGTTTATTTATCCGAAATAAGTGACTGATTTATATGTTGAACTATTTATTTGCTGAGTGTTTGATTGGTAATTTATAGATATATAATTTTTATATATCGAATTGTACTTTTGGAGGATTATTAGTATCTGTAAGTGAAATTTGATTTTGCTTATTTCAAGATTTTTTAAAAGATTGTGAATTAAGGGAACTCCTTTTAATGTGTACATTCGTGTCTAAGTTTAAATATATTTTCGATACCAAACGAACATTTTAGTTATTTGACTTTTTCCTTCTCCTTTAGGTAGTGGTGTAGATTTAATATATATATTTTTATTATATTAATATATATATAATATTATAATATATATATTTATATATTTATTAATATATTTATTATTTATTTAATATTAATTTATATAATAATTATAATTATATATTATATATATTATTATATATTATTATATTATAATATATTTATTTATATTTTATATTTATATATTTAATCTATATAAAATAATAATTAAATTATATAATATTATATATTATATATTATTAATAATATTATATAAATTATATATATATATATATATTATAATATATATATATTATTTATATATTAATATTATTATTATATAATTATTATATATATTACATAATTAATATATACATTATATATACTATATATATATAATAATTCATATATATAATACAAAAAATAATAACTAATTATTATATATATATTATATCTAAATATATATAATATATAATATTATTATATATAATATATTATAATATTTATATGTAGGTAAATTTGCGTGTATATATTTTATTAAGTAATTGATGTGATTTATTATAATAATTTCTTAAAGCATTTTTATTTCCATTCAATAAGTTCCTAATTAGAGGGTCTTAGGAATATAACAGGTTGAATCCTAAAAAATTATTTTCATACTGTTGAACTTTATTACCTTCTTCATTGTTCTAAATGTCGAGTAAGCATAGGAAATTTGAAAGTTAGTTTCAGTCAGGATATAGTTGGAGTTTTTGAATGTCTGGATATTTGATTAATATTTGTCCTTTTTTTATGATAATGATATATCGGAGCTTTTTTATTTGATTGTTTATGGTTGTTTCCAGATCGATGGTAGTAAAGAGAATTGTGGAGTCATCTCCTTAAAGGATTTATTAGTGATTAAATTCTTTGTATCATTTTTTCATGTAGATTCCTGGCATGGCAGCGACTTCTTGTAATTCAGCATGGTTATCATTTAGATTTGGAGGCTTAAAATTCTTACGTGGGATTGTAGTATTATTGGAGAGAATGTTTTGGGAGGTTGATTAAATTTAAATCTAAGGTATAGGAATAGGAAGATATGATAAATTTGTTTTTGTACGGGAGGGTTACTATTATAATATTTTGATTTTGCTTTGTGATAGGGTGAGTTTATAACATAAGGAGGTTATTTTAATTTTGAAAAAGTAGAAAAAAGATATTTTGTTTCTGTAGAAAAATTATCAGGTGAACAAGTATTAATAGCACGAAGGTAGAGAGATGTGAGAGTAGCTAATTTAGTGTTGAAAGTATGAGAAGAAAACCAATGAATGTAAGAAGAAGAAAATGTTGGTTTTCAATAAAGAGAGAATAGAAGATGTTTAGAGTTTTTCCATGAAATTAATGTGTCTAGAAAAAGTAAAGAAAAATTTTGAGGTAACTTATATGTAAAAGAGATGGAAGGGTGAATGTTATTTATAAGATGTAGAATGTTGTTTATGTTGGTGTTATTAGGAACAGAACAGATGTCATCTATATAGCGTAGCCATGTAGAGTTTAAAATAAGAGGATGGTGGATTATGTAATTGTGTTCAATAAGCTCCATAAAAATGTTACTAAGGATAGGGGAGAAAGGAGAACCCATAGCGAGGCCAGAAATTTGTTTGAAAAAAATGTTATCAAAGTTGAAATAGCTATGATCAAGAGTCAGAAGAATAAGTTTTTTTTTTAAGAGAAAATGGATAGTTTAGATTAACGTTGTGTTCTAGTAAATGCTTTTCTAAAAAATCAAGAGTAAAGTGGACAGGAACAGAAGTAAAAAGAGAGGCAAAATCAACGCTAAGAAAAGAATGAGTAGAAGGATTTAAAGATTGGATACGTTGGATGAAATTAGTAGTGTTAGACAGATGGAAGTTTGAAATTGTTCCTATTAAGGGTTTTAGTTGACAGGAAAACCAGGAAGATAGTTTGTATGTAGCACAATTAATATTAGAAATGATTGGGCGTAATGGGTGGTTTTGTTTATGAATTTTTGGAAGTCCTTAAAATTGAGCTAGATTGGTCATATATGATTTATTGCTATTGTGAATGAAGGGAAATTGTTTGCAAATTTGTTTGAAGCTTCTATTAAATTCAATCTGGGAAATTTTAAGAGGACTGCTGTCAATTTTAGTCTATGTGTTAACATCACAAAGAATATTTTTACATTTAGAAATATAATCTTCATAATTGAGAATCACAATTTTATTACCTTTATCACTTTTTGTAATTTCTATTTCTTTGTTTTTTCTTAAATCTGACAGAGCTTTGAAAAATTTCATTGCAACTTTTCTTGTTTATTATGGATAACTAAACTATTTAACAAAATGTCCTTCAACAGATTGCGGTTAATAGATTGAACGTTCGTACGTTTAGCCCAGTTATCAATGTCAAATATAAACATTTGCTTCCCCCAAAACAATATAATTTCCATTAAAAAGTTTTTTAAGCCTCCAAAATCCAAATTACATAATACCCATTGCATTTACAAGATTCCCTGTCTTGATTGCCAAGATGTCTACCTAGGTAGAAGGGTTACTAATGACTAATATTAGCGAAGAATTGAAAAATCTTTAGGTGAAGCTTACTTCGGATTTGAATTGATGACTCACGAATTCTGGCTTTAAACCACTATAGGTCCGACAATAAACCATAAAATCCAATATAAAAAAGCGGCTCCCATTTTATTTTGTAATCATACTAAGAAAAGAAAAATATTAGAGTCAGTAATCATCTATAATAATTCAAAGAACTTCAACAGGATTCCTGGAGACATAAAACTGGATGATATTCAAAATTCCATATTACTTACTTCGAGCATTTTGGGAAACATCAAGAAGAAGGGTAGTTAAGAAATAACCAACCAATTTTTAAAAATAATTTTTATTTTATATTCATTAAAATGTTTCCTTTGTTTAAATTCTGAAGAGGCCTTACGATAATGATGTAAAGCGAAAGCTAAATTATCTTGTTATTAGTGTATATTTTGTAAATAAATTAAAGTTGTCTTAAAGAAATTTTAATATTGTGATAAGAAAAATTATATAAATGTATTAGTTAATAAAACTATATAATGCAGGGTATTCTACCTATTATATATATATTATATATATATATATATATATATATATATATATATAATATATATATATATATATATATATATATATATATATATTTTATATATATTAAATATAATATATCTATTAATTTATACAAATTTAAACATATGTAAATAAATATACGACAAAGTATATAATATATATATATATATATATATATATATATATATATATATATATATTATTTAGACCAAATTCGAAATGGAGTAGAACCATAGGATGAGCTGGAGAGGGAATTGAGAATTTTAAAATGTTTAGTGCCTAAGTCGATGCTGAAGCCGGCAAGAAAATATTACCTGCTCCCCTTCGGTGCTTATAAATGCTTGATGGAAAGAATAAGAACTTAAATCTTGGGATTAGCCTCCAAGTTGCCAATGTAAATTTATCTTTGGATTAAGAAGAGATTAAGACGAATTACAATCATTAATTAATAGAATAGTACAAAGATCCTAAGATGAAGCAGTAGAGGGAGGAGAAGAAAATTATTATTATTATTATAATTATTATTATTATTATTATTATTATTATTATTATTATTATTATTATTATTATTATTATTATTATTATTATTATTATTATTATTATTATTTCTTTATTTATTTATTTTTTGAAAATATTCTTTAAATTGTTTGAGTAATCCTTTGTTCAAAAAGTTAAAGGAATTCGAATAAAAACTCAACTTACGAG
This sequence comes from Trachelipus rathkii, assembly GCA_015478945.1. Lineage (NCBI taxonomy): Eukaryota > Metazoa > Arthropoda > Malacostraca > Isopoda > Trachelipodidae > Trachelipus > Trachelipus rathkii. Next base: position 13,739 of record JABUQX010009028.1, read on the forward strand.
AGAGAGAGAGAGAGAGAGAGAGAGAGAGAGAGAGAGAGAGAGAGAGAGAGAGAGAGAGAGAGAGAGAGAGAGAGAGAGAGAGAGAGAGTTTTAATATACCAAGAACTCAAAACTAAGGACTTAGTAGCAGTGACTAAACCGATTAAATAATTTTAATAAAATATTGTAAAGAGACAAAATGAGAAAAGAGATAAACTAGGAACAATAATGTAGATAGAGAAGAATAAAACATGTTAAAATTACATTAATATTAAAATGTAGGTGGATCAAATAGAAGTTCATAAACCTTTGCTAATAAGAAAGATTCAGAAACTATTTTCATTTAATCCGAGTTTCATAACAAACCAGGATTAAATAAAACCAGAAATACGATCGGAGAGACACAGGAGCAACATACAAAAAATCATAGGAATAGGATCAATTTTCAAATATTTATATTAATTCAGTATTTTAGCTTGATACACACACAAACACACATACATATATAAATTAAATTAAACCAGGAGTACGATCAGAGAGAGAGACAAGAGCAAGATATAAAAAAACTATCATAAAAATATGATCAATTATCACACATTTATATTAACTTATTTTGACTTGATAATGAACACACACATACACATACACACACGCACACACACACACATATATATATATATATATATATATATATATATATATATATATATATATATAATATATATATATATATATATATATATATATATATATATATATATAATATGTTATAGTTTATAGTAATGACTGGTGCAGTGTGGTTGTGTCGTGTACTTGTTCTTCCATTTCCCATTTTGTTAATGTATGTTTAATAATTTATTTAGTTGTATATTCATTTTAATTTAGTGTGCCATAGTGTTGTTTTAGTGTTGTTTTAGTGTTGTTTTAGTGTTTATTCCTTGCCTAGTGTTTTTAGTATCTACTACCTTTATATAATAAATGTCAACTTCCGCCAAAATTTTTCCATCGTGAATTTTTAAGATTAGTTATGGTTTTATTTTTAACCTTTTTTCTTTTTTAAGATATTAGTTGTAAGAAATACGATTTTTAGTTTAAAGATTTCTTTTATTAATATAATGTTTTAAAGTGTAATTTTATGGTTTAAATGTAGTTTACCATCACCTTAGGGTACTTTTAATTTGGGTTTTAGTTCTAACATTAGTTTTAGTTATCTAGTTAGTATACGATCACTTGTGTGTGTGTGTGTGTGTTTGTGTGTTTGTGTGTTTGTGTGTTTGTGTGTTTGTGTGTGTAGGTGTGTGTGTGTGTGTGTGTGAGTGTGGATTGAGTAAACAGAAAAGTTTAAACTATTAGTAATTATTGTGTGCGTGAGCTTGTAGGTGTTTGTTTGTGTGAATGGCTGATCGTATGACTGGTTGGAGTAGATGTGGGGGGGGGGCGCAGGCGGGGGTTCTCTATTGATTTTGCGTGAGTGCGTGATTGTGCGTGGCCTGCGTTCTAATCATGAATCTGTGTAATATCACCCCTTTACCTCTCAACCTAACATTTTATTATTACTGTCTGAGACCTAACTGGTCTGGGATTCCTTTTTAAATAAACTTAATATCTCCAACTATAACTTTTTCTATAATTTCCGACTGAATGGTAGAGTCTATGCCTATATAAACATAAAGACCCCTATAACACGTCTCGAGAATCTTGAATCTCCTGACTTCGCTATAAATTGGGCCCCCCTTGGGGGGCCCAATAAGGGAATGTCTTTTTTTTCACCTGCCTATTCATCATTATCTTATGTTTCTGCTACTGCTCTCCTAATGGAACAGATTTTCATGTTTTTTTTGACTAGCTTACTACTTCTCATGAGACTGTTACTTCTTCCCATCTAAAGGCCGAGGTTCTCTATTTAGGGGGTTTCAACGTGCACCACACTGAGTGGTTGGGCTCCTCTCACACTGATGCAGGCGGAAAGGAATCCAAATCATTTAGTATTCTCAACGATCTGGAACAATTAATTAAGAATCCTACACATTCCCCGATCGGCCTAACCAATTCTTGAACACGCTTGACTTATGTTTCACCACTAGTCTTTCTCGTTATAAATACACCATTTATCCATCTACTGGTAACTCTGATCACAATCTTGTAGCTCTTAATTATAATACTTTTTCTCCAACAGCTCCACCATGCCCCAAACGTAATTTCTGGTACTTTAATCGGACTAATATCCCTGCTTTTCAATCATATCATCAGCAGCAAAAGCAGTATTATCTAACAAAATTCCTTAATAAAGCGTACAAACTATCAAAGATACCAGCATCTTGAACTATGAATTGATACTACATTCATCAAAGTGTCTAGCATATCAAATGAAACATCATTTTGAACTACGAATAAAAGTGGACATTAGCAAAATTCTCTGTCAAACATCATAAAAATAACCTATCGATCATACAGATCAACGAATAAACGCTAACATAATATTTCCTGAACTAAAAACATATAGTACCATAACATACCTGACATACATTAAGCGTGAATAAACTACCGACATTAACAAAGTATAACAATCTCACGCTTTACTATACACAAACTGGTAGGTTTGGCACAGCGCATCATACAGAGGCGATTTGGCAGAACTGTAAGCTTTAAATTATTATTATTATTATTATTATTATTATTATTATTATTATTATTAATTATATTATTATTATTATTATTATTATATTATTATTATTATTATTATTATTATTATTATTTATTATTATATTTTATTAATTATTATTATTATTATTATTAATTGATAAGTGTTTTTATTATTATTATTATTATTATTATTATTATTATTATTATTATTATTATTATTATTATTATTATTATTATTATTATTATTATTATTATTATTAGTAGTAGTAGTAGTAGTAGTAGTAGTAGTAGTAGTAGTAGTAGTAGTAGTAGTAGAAGTAGTAGTAGTAGTAGTATTTAATAATCATAACAAAGTTTTAATAACCGTAAAGCTAACCTAAAATATCACCTAAACTAAAAATATAACATACCTTACGTACGAACAAACAGTCAACATTAACAAAGTACACTGATTAATATCAGTAAAATAACGACCACAGCATCACAAAGCGTAACCTACTCCCTTACACCTCTACAAAGAAACTCATCATCTTTACAAGGTTTGATGCTATGTAACGATTGTTCAGTTTAGGCAATACGACTCGTAGCTATCATTAAGGGATACTTTCATATTATACACAAAGCTTTCACCGAATGCGCTCACTCATCAACCATAATCTCAATTTTACTATACATGCCGAACATTTTCAGCGGCGAGCCCCACCACTTGATCACCCCCAGAGAGATGCATAAAGACCCATCTCGGGGTACCCCGAAGGGGGTGTAAGTGGTTACATATTGGGACAGCCCAAAGGGCTTTGCCCTTATGTAACCGCTTACACCTCCTTTGGGTACCCCGAGATGGGTCATCTTGCATCTTTCTAGTGGTGATCTCAAAGTAGTGGGGCTCGTCGTTGAAAATTGTTCGGTTATGTATAGTAAAGATTGAGATTATGTTGATGAGTGAGCGCATTCGTGAAAGCTTTTGTAATAAACATGAAGTATCCCTAATGATATGCTACAGTGTAAGCCTAACTGAACATCTGTGTCACATAGCATCATACCTTGGTAAGTATGACGATGATATTGCGTAATGTTTCGAAAGGGGATAGGTTAAGTTTTATGGATAATGCTAGTTACTTACCGTTGATAAGCAAAAAC
>JABUQX010009029.1:0-25000 GCA_015478945.1 Trachelipus rathkii
TATATTATATATATACAACTATCTAATGGTTAGTGGTTATACGTATTTGGATATAAAGTTTGGGAAGGGGTGTTAGATGCGGTGGATTAGTACCTTAGTCGTAAGAGAAGTTTATGTCCCCATGGGTCCCGAGGGGGACCACCTCATATAAAAAAAAATTTTAATTGATGTATAAGGCTGAAAATTTGGCGAGAGGATTTCGAGTGTTAATTTCAGTAATAGAATTGTATGGGAATGCTGAGTGAGTTGGCTCCGGCAAACCGGGCTGGAGCCATTGCTGTGCTGAATTAGAGTTAATAAACAATGTTGGTGTCTTTATATGTTTATATGGATCTGTTAGATTTCAAATAATGGTTATCAGAACCCATCAAGACATAAAAAATAAATAATAATAAATAATTTAAATAATAATATTATTCATTTTTATGTTAAATTACAATTTACGGTTTTATCATTACCCTAAATGCAGTATTATATGAATACAAACCATCACATATACTCAACAGCTTCCAAGCTCCTCCCTTGGACAATTGTAGCGTGTGATCTAGGTGAGTATCTTTGTTAAGGTCACATATTTGAGTATCATTTTGGATTAAACTCATACTAATCATAAGTATTTTAATACAAAAGATCACAACTATAATGCTGCGTTAATATAAGTTTCCTGCATTTAATTGAAGCTCTATTAGCATTATTCTAACTATAAAAATAATAATGTACAACAACTTACAAGGGTTCACATAATAACATGTTAATGTTAATAAAGTTCACACTACAACAGTAAAATGTAACTAATGAGTTCTAAAAGTAACTTTGTTAATACTTGTAACTATAGTTGTATATTTACAATGTTAATTTTACAGTTAGTGGAGTTTACATTTATTTCCTTTAAGTTTATTATAACGACATTGTTTTATTATTATGGCATTTAGCCTCCGGCGAAGTTGCATTCGTATCATGTTTTCATATAAGTATTAGCTAAAAGATGTATACAGTGTAATCTTATAGATATAATGTGAAAGGCAAATAGACACTCTTAAGCAGATTAATCTGCTAACATTATCAACTAGATTCAGACTTATCAACATGGTAAAAGATTATTAGAAAGCTTACAAAAAATATATCTTGTCATGATTATATTGTATATAAATTTAGAAAGGTGTTAAATTTAGCATTTAACATAGTTAATATTTACAAGAAATTTAGGCATAACGTTACTATTCTCAGAAGAATAATGGTAGTGGGAAACAAAAGTAAGTTTTGTATCTTCTGGTGAGATTCTAAACTTATGTACATATAGACTTAACACACCAAACCCAGACGAATTACACGCCATCATTCTATCAGATTGTAGGTCTAATCGGAAAGTAAGCGGGAATAAGAACAATGTTTTCATATTTTATAAATCATTATAAAACCTTTGCAGATGAGTGTTACATAAAAACATAAGTTTAATTTAAATATTTAATCTCATATAGATTAATATATCATAGGATTCAAGTTGGGTAGGTTCTATATATCTCTCGTATAAGATTTCAAGCATCTTTAAAAGAATGTAAGGTATAAAGGCTTCGCAACACGTAACCATTTTTTTCGGCATATTTTGATTCAGTCAGCCTCATTTCTTTTCATACGGTGAAGAGATATCAACTCTAAAGCGGATAGTGTGTTATTAAACCGTGACCATGTTATCTGCATGGTATTACGGGAACAACATGGTTTGGTTATAATAGATAACGATTACCACATGTGCTATATGTATTGATGTCGATTCAGTATGTCAACATCGTTAAGATGTGATGTTAATTTTTATCGTTGTTATTTTTAAGACAATTGCTAGTAGAATATTCTTTAGATGTTGCGAATGTGAGAACCTATACATGTGGGATTGGTAAGGTCAAACAATCGATGGGTTTCCAGTAGTTGCTATCATTTTTTTTAATATTTGTACAGGCGAGATTGGTAGAAAACAGTCTATTCTATTATGACTCTCCATGTTCTTTGAGTATATACTGGTTATGAGAAAAATTTCTAAGGAGAAATTTCTAGCACACTTTCCTTATATTCTTAGCTATTTGATCAATTGCGATGTCGTTATCTGATGAATCGCATTCAGACACAGAACGATAAGGTTATATTATTTGACCTTTGGTAGAATAAGCTCGTATAAGGAGTATCGTATTGTGGATTCTAACGATTATAATATAAATGACACATCTTAGGAATAACGAGCTCTTGTGAATTTGATATAGGCAACGTTATGTAGAGATGGCGGAGTTAGTCTGGGATAGTACAGTACTATGCGAAACCAAGAATGTCGTCTGAAGGAATGAGAATGGGTAATTAACAACCTTATAAGGTTAATTGAAAGATATTCTTTTCTTTCTAGCATTAGGTAAGAAAGTAAACAAGAAATACAGCACGTAAGGAACTATAGTTCAGTTCAAAGGGTATATTATTCTCGTTATGATCCCAACTGAAACACTAACAACAACAATTCACAATCAACAATAAATAGTAGATAAATTAGAGTTCTTTTATCATTGTACAACGAATATTGCTCGACATTGCTTCCTCGATATAATACGATCAAATCATTCCTGAACTAAGAACGGCGACCCAATCAAATTAAAACGATCTTACGCTAGAATAAACAATGAATATTTTTCAAAGTCATACTCAAAAGGATGTAAAGTTCGATTCGGAGGATCCGGTGATAACGGTAACTATTATTCATCATTGGGCTATCTCTAAAAGATGTCGGGTTAATATTACTAAACTGACTTTGAACGTAGCATTGTAGTTATTTCGGATAAATAGCATCAAAATGATTCTTTTTATAGATCATGCGAATATATGTTAATAAAAGGTTTTGCATTATTAATGCTAATAGCGATCATGATTGGAACTGAAGAATATATTTAATGTACAACGACAACCTAACAACAACTTAAGCACGAATAAAGGGTTAACGTTAACAATAGTTCCACACTTATACACATGTCAAGTAAATAACATTGCAACTACAATCTAACACTTATTCATTACTTTTTCCCAAACTATTCAACATATTTAACTGTTAATTTTTACTTGAGCAGTATGAATTTACAGGATTGTATCATATATCTTTGTCCATTACAAACAGACCAACGGAAATGTAGGTATGGATTTTTATCAAACTACACAAAATTAAGTTCTTATATACTACCATCGACATATATGCTGACGTACAACGTTTTTACATTAATAAAAGTAACATACATAAATAAACCTGAACTATCAGATATAATGTAAGCATACATTAACCCTAACACACATAATAGAATCGTATCGAAAGAAGCACGTAAAAGTGGCAATGTAACAATTACTGTTCGCATTAATAGCGTAAGCACGTAAACTAGACCTAACCAATCCGATTCGTACAGAGATAAACGTCAACTATCAAACTCATATTTCAATTGCATATTCGTTAGAGAATATAATGTTATTTTTTTTACATTAACATGGTATATTTAACAAAAGTTTTAGCTAAATGTCATCATCATAACTAAAGACAAAAATTAATGCTTGATGTGCAATGTTTTAAGCATTAACTTCGTAAATTTTAACAATAAATTTCATGATAATATCATTAAATTCATATTTTACATAATATATTTTGCAAACATATTAAAGTTTTTATTAAAAAATACCAAAAATACAAAATTTTATCCTAATATAAATAAAATAATATAAGTTTATGAGAGTAATAATCTATTTGGATGGATAACTATAATTTACATGATTTTTACAAGCAGTAAATCAGTAATTCATAGTAAATAAGCACATGTCTAACCTCGCACTACCCACCTCTGTGTTATATTGAACTATTTGATTCAGAGTCATATTTTCAAGTATATTTTGGACAACATAAATATAACATAGTTCTTTATAAACCAAGTACGAATATTTGCTTAATGTTTACAACAGTTCTTGAGCAGCTCTAACATAAATAGGCTAAACCAATTAATAACGGACGTAGGATATATATATATGTAGGATATGTCATCACCATACAATACTTTAGCGTATGAAATATAGCTAACATCTCTGAAAAAATTCCGTATGACAATTGGTAAAGTAGACTAATCAGGATATCAATACTCGATATGTTCCCTTTTTCGAGCATATTAGCAACAGTATAGCCGTATTATCTAATAGAATCCCTTAACATAGTGAAAAAGCTATCAAAGATACCAGCATCTTGAAACTATGAATTGCACTATTTCATAAAGTGTCACTCGTTTCGAGTATAAATGATAGCATTTGACGCTAGGAATATGAAAGTAGACTTTAGCAATAATTTCTATGGGCAAACGCTGACATTATCCAATCAACTTAAGACTAGGCTCGACGTTTTAAACCTATCATCGTCAGTTTAACAACAGTATATTTTACAAACCTCAGTCATTTTTTACTAAATTTATGTTTTATTTCAACTATTGTCGATATCGCTAATTTATTTAACATAAGTACTATTTAACTCTACTGTGAGCACCACCTTTTCATTCTGAAGACCTTTATCTTAAGCTACACATTCTTTCCAAGAGAAAGGACGCAGGGGGGTGAGCCCATTGAAAGGGTGTGAATATCCCGAGAGGGGAATCACCCGAAGGGGTGTAGTGGGGTTTACCTCCTCGAAGGAGGGTAAGGCCTTTCAGCCCTTCGTGCTGTAAGGGCCGTAACAGCGCTTAGTACTATTGAAAGAAATAAACGAGAAGGTTGGCAATAGTAATAGTTCCGTCATATCTTAATAGTTCTCATTTACGATTAGGAGCAGAAACTGGAAATTTCGATGTAACACTGTACTCCTTCTTAAGTTTTTTAGTTGTCGTTGTACATATATTTCTCTATTATTCACTATGATGCTTGTTTAGCTTTATTATATGCAAAACGTTTTGTTTGTTATACATTACGATGGTTAGTATACAAGAAGCTCAATTTTGTGCTATGTTTATTTCCGATAAATTGATACTCTAAGATGATACGTAAATCATTGGTTAATGTAAAATTACATTGATATGTTTAGAGATATGCTTGGAAAAAGTAATGAAATATGGATTGATACGTTTTTGTAGCTGTGCTAGGTACTTTTAGATGCTGTAAGTATGGAAATTTGTTATAGTTAGTTGGTTTTACTAGCGTGAAGGTGTGTTAGATTTTTGTATAGGTGTCAGCTTTTAATAAACAACAGTAAAAACTTCACAATTCTTAAAAGTTTTCTCTGGTTTTTAAATTCGCGGGGCTTTCAAATTTGTTTTAGCTCCCTTTTACTTAAACCGTGAAAATGTTGTTTAGCATTATTCGTTTGGTTGAAATTATATAAGAACTTATTTTTCGATTATTTATTATTATTGATATAGTTATTTTTCTTTAGGTGTTGTTTCTGTTGTTGTGTTGATGATGTTGCGCTTACACTTCACGGGATTTTTCCCTTTAACGAGAATTTACCTTTTGAAACTGTCAATGTTTCGTTCGGTATCTGCGTTGTTATTTCTTGTTACTTTATTCCTGATTTGTGCATGAAAGACATTAAGATCTAATTACCTATAAACTGGGTTGTTTACGATGCTCGTATTTCATTTCAGTGAGAGAACAATTATTATCTGCCTTTTTTCTTATAATTAACCCGGTGGGTTTATTTTTTGGCCGGATAAAATTGGTATTTTCTATTATGCTCTTCGAATCTTTTAGGCATCTGTTGTTTGATTATCTTGGCACTAAGGATTGCTTTCGTTATTTCCTGTTAATGTTTTATTTGTCAATTTAATTTAATCGGGAACCCAAGAGGTTGATTCGATACATTGGGCTTGTAATTCCTACCAAAGGGTCATAAGGTAATTAGAGGATTTTATTCGTTTGTGCTGATGGATTCATCCAAGGATTCATTGACATCGCTGATGCCTGCTAGAGGATAAGTGTTTGCTATCTGATTGATCGACGAGTAGTGAAATATCTATCAGAGGTACCGTGTGAGAAGGTCATATGATATGATCGTTTGTTTCATCGTTGTGACATATTAAACCTTCTTGATTTGTACCAAGCTATTGGATTAACACCTTGGATATGTGTGACTTGCTTCGACATGTTTGTGTATGCTGAGTTTACAGTTTTCGAATCATCTGAAATTATACTTAATAGCATTGCTTAAATATTTAAAAACGATTAATAATCATCATCTTAACGATGTGATTATACCTCTGAGGACTTCATAATACTTATCACATGGTGTAATCTATTGAATTTATATCCCGAATTCATGTGTTTCTGCATTGTATAAATGCAAGATTCCAGGGAGGCGTTAATTCAATATTAGCTTGGGCATTGAGTTTATTCTTTCTCTGTATGAGAGAATGAGAGTGCTGCTGAATCAAATATGCCGAAAAATGGTTTAGTGTTGCTTGAAGCCCTTTATACTTACATTCTTCTTTTAATTGATGTTGTAACTTTTCTTGTAGAGAGATATATGAACGTCCCTACTATTTTGTATATCTATTTGTCTCTGTATTAGATGATATTAATATATTTAATAATAAACTATTGCTCTGAACTAAAAACTCTTTTATGCAATAATTTTTTTGATGTTATATATATGAAAACTTGTTTTACTCCGCTTACTGTTTTTACGATTTATTGACTACTTTGATGATGATGGCTGTTTATTTGTGTGGCTGGGTTGTTGAGTGTTAAGTCTGTTATGTTCATAGTTTAGTCTTATACAGAGTGTGATACTTTATGTTTTGTTTGCCCTTACCCGCATTAGTATTATGAGGTTTTAGTAAGTGTTATTGCTAAATTTTTTTTTGTTAAATATTACTATGTTATGTAAATTAAACATTGTCATAAGTTGGAGATATTGGTTTAGTTCAAGTTAGAAATTGCGATTTTGTATCTTTGTTGTTATTCTTATAAGTTATATTTTTTTTACTAGTTTGATAATAGTTTGGAGTCGTTATGTTAATGTTAGTTCAGTTTATTATTTTCTAGTTTAAGATGTGTCTGATTGCTTTGTATATAATTATCTTTATATAAGTTCATTGGTTTTTTAATTGTTAAGCTTTATATAATATTAGAAAAAAACTATTTTTAGTGATTCGAACTGTAATTACTTAATCGCCGATCTATAATGCTACTATATTATATATACTCAAATATGTTTATATAAGTAAATTTTATTAAATATATTATCACATATATTTAATATAGTAAAGATATAACATTGGTTATGGTTATGAAGGAGATATTAATTGAGCTTGATGATAATAAGTTATCAGTTATTTTGAGATGCTAATTGATTAGTATTTTTATATGTTGTTAAGTGTTAATTAGTGAAATTAACTTTTATGTTATACACATTAATAAACAGTTTATTCTGTTTAAGATTGAGTTAAAGGTGTTGTTAAGTTAGTTGATGGGGAACATTATTAATTCAATTCTTAGTCTGAGGTAGATGTCGGCATAAATTATGCTTAGATACCATTCGAATAGTAGATGGATTAAAAACGCATCTCGTCATTTACGATATGATGCATAATAATGGTAGGTGAGTAGTAAACTCTGATGAGTTATGGCGGATGGAAGGGAGATCGTTTGATTGGTGAAAGTCTTGTTAAATAGCATACTTTTGATGAGATTTGTTGAGCAAGATGATATCGAGGCTAAGTGGTAGGACGTTCTAAATATCAAGTGAGATACGAGTAGAATCTGCGGAGATAGGTTGAGTGGGGAAGAGGGTAGTGGAAGGTACGGAGTGGTTGGATGGTGTGTGGTATGGAATATTTATAGAGATGATCTATATTCACTAGCTAATCTGGGCGCTTAATAGTAAAAAATCGTGAAAATTTGTAAGCTATCATAGGCACATAAACAGAAGGAAATATTGTTAGTATATTTATTTATGTGAATTGCTTATTTAGTATTTTTTAAAGTTTTTCTTGATGGTTCTTGAAAGCACTTATTATTCGAAATCTACAGATCACCTAGTACCTACAATCACTACGATGACTTCACCAACATGGTTTGTGTATAAGATACTTCGAATTGTCTGTAATTAACTCTGAGCAACAACGCAGTGCTTCAGGCACCGGTGACGGAGCGCAATCCTCAGATTCCATACATTCTTTCTAGATACTTCACTCTGGAATCCCTTGACAATTTCAGGCCGTATAAGCGATCAATTTAATTTTTTTTAATGAGGGGTGGGTCCCCCCATTCGGGGAAGACACGTGGGGACGTAACTCGTCACGAACGAGGTTACTCCATACTAAACCCTCCAAATTTTTTATCCAGATACGAAAATAACCCTAAACCATGTAGATATATACTATATAATATATATATATATTATAATATATATTTATTTATATTTATATATATATGTATATATATATATATATTATTTATATATATATATATATATATATATCATATTAATATATATAATATATTATATATATATATATATATATATATATATATAGAACGCACGAAACGATGCGAAGAAGCAGCCATGGCGGAAAGCAAAGTCGGAGTGCGTAAAACAAAGATTCCCTTACAGGGATCAGTAATTTCGACCAAATTGACCGTCGTTGGGATAGTAGTAGCAACGATGTAAATAATAATAATAATAATAATGTGTAATGTAAATTATCAATATATTAAATTCATGTGTTGATCGGTACCACAGACCTTACGGTCTGTTTTGATCTCCAGGTGGTCGGTCGCCCCGAACGCTTGTTAGGCAATCGTGCCGCTAGGAAGCAGCGACCAGGGTGTGCGCAGATAATCGCGTCAGTAGTATAATGGGGACGTGGCGGGTGGTCTACACGTGACACGGATGAGCAATGTTGCATATGCAACATTACAACCGGTCTCGCAATCAATAAGTTTGCAGTGTTGCCAGAAGAAATGTGCAACATTGGTTGCAACATTTTGACAAAATTTTGCAAACGTTGATATTTTACAAAAAGACGTTTTTTGGGTCAAATTATGGTTTCAGGTCTAGAAGCTTTTCCCGGGTTCAAACGACGCGATTGATCAACCCCAGGCCTGGCGCATCGACGCACGCACAGCGTCCATCGTCTTTTTCGCCGCGCCGTCTCGATTTTCTATATTCTCAGCTACCTTTCTGAGCACTTTTTTAGTATTTTTATCTGTTATGGACGATACATTTCATTCTTTTATTATAATTTTAGTGTTATTATCTCCTTTCATTTGTGTTTTTTTTCATACGACGTCACAATTAGGTACCTACTATCGTTAGGGCTAAATACATTATCCTATTTGGTTTTAGAGCAACCATTAGAATTAAATACCTACCTATATCAACATTAGTAACACATGACATACATCAAAATAAGATTTGTGGATTTTTGGTTCAAACAGTTTGAGACAGTGACAGAAACGTTTCAGAGTCGCGTTCCGCAGGTGAGTCACGTCGCGAAACCTGCCGCTGTGGCACCGCAGAGGCAATAATTACCGCGTAACCGCCGTCACGTGCGCCCGCAGGCGCAATTTTTCCGCGCGAACGCTTAATATATTTCGTAGTTGTAACGTTTTTAATTACACTTTTTTTTTTAAATAAAGTGTTTACACCACCACTTTGTATTTTTCTTTTCAAGTAATTCGTTTTCTGTATGAAACAACTATTTTATTTTATACTTAACTTTCTTATTTTTTTTATTATTTATACAAAACTCTTTGTTCGCTGTTAAATTTTTTGTAATAAAACATGTTTTTTCGACCTTAAGCTATAATCAGATAAGGAGTAGCGCAAATTTGCCCATAGGGACCGCTCGCCTCACCCTGGCTATTGCGCTTTGTCTTTGCGGCTTTATTGCTTACTAGTGGGCTTTACTGTTTTAAGTCCTGGCAAAACACAATAATGTTTAGGAGAATATAAAAATTAAACTTTGGAATATATATATATATATAGTATATATATATTATATATCAATATTATATTATATTATAATATATATATATATATATAATATATTATATATATTATATATATATATAATTATCTATATATATATATAGAGAGAGAGAGGGAGAGGATTGAAGTCTTTTTACTAATGATGAAAAATAATTTATTATAAAATTACTATAATTAGTAAAAATTTTACAAAATGTGTATACATAGTATAAAAAAACCTTTACCCCAACCGCAAACATCCTGATGGTCCCTATATGGAAATGTAATATATTCCCCAGATATCTCATTTCTTATATGTTGTTTTATAATAACGATTTATTATCCTCTTCTTTGAATGTTATTTGAGCATGGATCGGTTAAAGCGCGTATCTTGGAAGAAATTTAGATGGATAGGGAGTGGTATCTTCTTTTAAATCGTTACATGGACTATACATGTTTTAAACACATTGTTGTTTCCATAATTTTCTCTACATGTCTTAGGGTCAATAAGGTACATATTTTTAGCTTTTAAATGTTATATCGAAGTATGCAATCTCGTGCCCTCTTTCTTAGGAGCTGATGCTCTTATTCTGTAAACATGGACACCATCAGATGCATATACAATGCGGATTTTTTGATGGATCACGTGGATTGTAAGATGCCTAGTCGATAAATCTGAATTATAATTGACACCTGTATACCAGGTTTTTAAATCAGTACACTTACTTTTGGAATATAATATATACAAGAAACTGGGAGAGGGAGTTGGAAAAGTATGGCTACTAGTGTTTATACTAGTGAATATAGAGACATATTCCTTTGGTAAAATGTAATATAACAGACTGCACGATATAGATGGTATGTAGAGCGGTGATGATTGCCCTATATAGATGAGTGTGGTGATCTACTCAACATGGATTATGTAACTCAATTACAATATACGGGAATAAGGCTGTTGTTTAACACACATCGCATATTGTAATTGACTCAATAAAAGTTATATATACATGAATTTTCCTGAAACTTTAGTGCTCTATATATCAATTAGGAGCTATGTAGTGTAGCTCGATAATCAAAATTTGTGATGAATTAATACTAACTATGTGTAGTTCGTGTAGATATCGCACTTTACAGTGTTCGGATATATAGATATAAAGTAACATAATTGTAGAATTACTCAAATTATTTCTTACTTCACTTAATGAAAATGATGAAAGGAAAAGACAAAAAGGAACAAGATGTCACTATTTGTATGATATTGATAAAAAGCCTTTGATTAAGCGATAAGATTTATAGTAGAAATAGACTATGTTTAGTGAAGATAATGACATAATGTGATACGAACAATGATTAGTTATATTAAATTACCATAAAACATTAATAATAACGAGTAATTAAAAAGTAATCTGACTCTCTATATCATTAGTAGTCATAGAATTATAAATGATATATTAACTCTATTATATATATATAGCTAATTAATAATTAAAATATATTATATAACTAATGGACTTTATATATAAGGACTTGAAGAGAATATGATAAGATACCGTTAGAACAATATCACAACTACACTATCACTATAATATATTATATATCTTAATACCATATTATTATTATTAATTCTAACACTACCTTAACATTATGATATCAATTAGAACAATGAATATGCAAATAAATGCTAATTATATATGCAATGATCTGCAAGAGCGCGTAGGGAGAGCTGTTGTATCTCCTGTCTGGAATCTGCCTGACAGAATGTGTTAATTATTAAAAACATATACCTCTTTTCATAACATTAAACATGAGAAGTAGAAGATTTGGTAATTTGTAGAGGTAGATATGAATAGATAGCAGCGAAGGAGAGACTTAAAGGGTAAGGTGCATATGAGAATTTGTGCTTTAAGACCGCACAGGCTGAGTCTATGTTTACAAGTGAATAGTTTGTAGAAGGAATAACACTGACGTTTAGATCATAGCTTATAGTATATTAACTTTGAGAGATGTATTTAGAAAACATCTAGTATGTATTAATAGAAGCTTTCAATGCGGAGACGAGAATAGTGTCGAAGTCATGTAAAAGTCAAAGGTTAATCATTAAGTAAGTGAGAGAGATTGTTATTACTCATTAAGGGATTAGTATGCTTTGTTGTATAGCATAACTAGATATAAGCTTTACATAGAAGTGAAATGCGTGATATAGCTTATTAAACTTATGTTTTACTGCGATGTAAATTTCTATTCGTCTATATACGCTGCGTGATACGCGCATTATGTCGGATTTGTTTGTGTATATTTTGTACAGTGGCAATGAATTTATAAAATATTTAGCTATAATTGTGCTTAATGTGAATTTGTTATTTATGTTGTGTAGTATAAGAATTAGACTGCACATGGAGTTGACATTAACTCAATTTCTTTTAACTGCTTTACATCATATATTTCTCTTGCACATTACTAGGATGTAATTAAAGCAGGTAAGAGATCGAAGATAGTAGAGAGAACATAATAGAGGGTGTGGAGAACGAGTATGAACATCTGAAATCAATAATGAGAGGGAGAATATTAACGTATGCTTTTAGTTCTATTACTGCAGTAGCTGTTTAATGCTGACTCTTAACCATGTTTCATGAGCCTGGAAAGGGCTTATATACTGTGATTTCTACTGCAATTGTAACACTATGATTAGGTGATTTTAGATGGCTGGCTTCTAGACCGAGTAGTGGTGTTAGACCTTAGATTTGCGTTTACACTCATGTGTAGAATGAAACCTTAATGTATTGTTATGTGTGTGTGATTAATGCGCTTGTTATTTAATATTAATATTGATTTAGTATATTATTTGTTGTGAATTCGTTTTATGATATAGAGTTGATTCGCTCATGGTATTGATTTTGTTTTTGAGATTGGTATAGTATGTGTAGAATGTCGATAATGTATTGATAATTTTATACCACTTTAGCTTGTGGTAGTGAGAGATTCTGTGCTAGGCCTAATGTGTGAGACTTTGTATATGTTTTAGATACCACGAATAACGATCTACACACACATTCACGAGGACAAGTCGGTCGCACACAATAACAAGGGACTCTTTTAATAACTTTATATACATCATATAAAACTCATATTTACTGTGAACACCTTATACCAATTACTATGAACTGACTTCTATATAACCCTCATAGTACACTACATTTAACTTTATGATACAGGTCACATACACTCAACACATACTACACTTATCCCGCTTATTACACACATTGCAAATTATGACACTATATGACGATACACATTCTCAACTATGGCACTTACACATATATACTACATTATAGAACACTTACATTTATAACGACACACTTACACTCAACATACGATTTACTTACATACACTAACAAATTTACTTTCACTCACTATCAGATTTACTTCACACAACACAACGGAGTGCCTGTAATTATTCGGTAAGTATCGTTTCTAGCAAAATCCGTTATTCAGGCACACACTTATTCGGCATTTTGCTGAACATTTCGGCCGAATATTGATGCTTTATAACAATAAATTAGTAAATAAGGGAAAGTTATGTATTCAATGGTATGGATGTTATAATTTTTACTATATAGAAACTATTAATATCACAACTAAATTAACATTATATAATGAAATAAATTAAACCCGTACATTTATATTACTCATTCAAATATCACTAAAATTATTTAGAGTTATGTTCTATAAATATTTTGTGAAAATAAATACATTATTTTGATTTAAGCTTTGAACGCAAGAATGTAATATCCTCTGTCAGAGGGGCTTTTCTACGTGCGGACGAGGATCTGAATCACACGTTTGCGGTGTTCACAGTTTTTCAAACGTATTTGTAACGATGATTAAGTTATTTATTTGAATATTTGAGTGTTTGTAGGTTGTGGTTTTGTGATATGCTGATATATGTGAATCCGGTAGATAATATACTATCTAGATTGGTTGCACCTGAGATAACAATTAGAGATAGGAGATAAGTTAGTTAGGCTCATTGACGATAGTAGGATGGATATCATGGTTGTGACGTTCGTATGAAAAAAAACTCGCGTGTTATTGAATAGATAACTTCTCATGGACCATAGCTTGTAATAGTTAATATAAAAACTAGAATGTATGTATTCACCGGGATTCAAATTAGTTTTGTCATTGACTATGATGAAAAAAGTCTGGAGCTAAATAAAAGGTGCTCAGAGAGGGTAGCATTTGTGTGATAATTATGAACTATTCTGGAACGGAGGCGATACGTCGCTGCACATTAGAACACGAGCTGTGACGCTTAAAGCTCGCAGGTGCGGTGCAGATGCGCCAGGCCTGCAAAAGCTTATTGAGTTGTTAGGTCTAGATACAATCGCAGTTGCTGTATGACAGGCATTACACTGTAGGTTAAAATCCGAAGCATATCGTCTTACTCGACCACGACTGCGAAAGAACTTTTGAGATAAACCTGCCATTAATTATTGACCAATTCGCTTTGGAAAACAGAGCAATTAGAAAAGGGTCAACAACTTATATCAATACTGTTGCAAACATGCTTGCACGGTAGACTTTTGAGCGCAACATGTTGTCGATTTTGTTAGTAGCAACGATGTGTTGCTATAACATTAATCCGCTATTGCTTTATCAGTTGGAGGATGTAGCAATATAGAATACATATGCTACTTATCGTTGGTCTCTGTTAGGGCAGTGTGAGTCACTTCTGCCGAGTAGTACACCCATACTTATAACCTGCGAGCGTACACCTCATACGGAGGGTTGACCGCCAATCTATTAATAACACGTCCTCTACTATTTGCACATCGACTTTGAATGTACACGGATTGCATGCTTGATCATACAGTAGATTATAATTTTAAGCATTTGTAGGTTTCAAATTAAATCATTGCTACAAAAATTAAAGCTAAATTAAAATAAGCACATATATATGAGCTCAGAATGAAAAGGTATATGATTAGGCGGTCCCCGGTGTAGGCTCGCCACGAATCGACTTTTAATTATAAGAAAATTACCATATTTAGTAAATATATAAAGACTTACTTAAGATTATTTACATGTTATATATCTTTGAGTGTAGTTGCTATTACTTTTTTATCATTTATAATATCTATGGCGATTTCATTCATATAATTATTATTCAAATATAATATAATATCAGTATATAAATAGTATATGTACTTTAGAGGCATGGGATAAGTATCAAATGATATATAAATTTATTTAATAGTACTATTATTTTAATAATATTTATACTATGCTTTAAATTATTATGTTTAGTTATGATATATATATAGGAGTGATTTGATAAGTTACAATATGCTTTGTAAGTAATTTCATTTGTAAGTTCTCACTAATGGTTAATATAATTTCAAAGTTCGTCAAGAGTTGCGTTGCTAGTAATTTTGTCTAAATATTTTTGGTTATTTAATGTGCGTGTTTGTGCTATGAAGAAGAAACTTATTAAAATAAACTTCAAAATATTACTTAAGTCAAACACTATCTGTGATCATAATAATAAAAAACATCCGCAAAAAGAGATGATGCTTAGTGGAGGAAAAATGTGATTCAATAAAGTGAGAATTAAAATAGACTGCAAATGTTGAATGAAACGTAGATGAAGAAGGAACATCTTGTAGACGATGACAAAGAATAGGTTCTTCTAAAATTTTCCAAGATCACACTACAGGTAACTTTACACTTACACTACACTCTTTGGGACGATATACACGACTACACTACACTAGACTATACACTTACGACTAACACTACTACTACATCATACAGCTGTTTGAGAGCGAACTGAGGAAAATAAGTTTATGGAACAGTGAATATTAGTAAAAGTAAAAAGATCATTTTAAAATCGAGAAGATGGATTAACGATTGGCATTGTGAACAACCAGCGGACCAATTCATATGTAGGGATGTCATTAGATATAAAAAATAAAGAGATTAAAGCAATACTCGCCTATTTTATCACTGTATTGGTATTATATTTTGCAAGATAGGGTTTTATTCTAGACGCTCGATCTTTCAAATTGTCACTTATAAAGTTGTGTGGACTAGGGACAATTCAATTTTCTATTCTCAGAGTTTATTAGATATAAGTTTAGATTAAGCAAAACTATGTCAAGAATTGTGTATTCAATCAAGTATGGTTTTTTCTTAAACAGATTATGTGGAAGCTATCTATCTCTCTTAGGGCGGAATAAAGACCAAAAAATAGAAACATACAGTTACACACGACAAGGATTTCACACTTATCACCAACAATTGCATGATATTTACAGGCATTTTCTGTTCCTGCATTAATTTACAACACCTACACATCACGGTGGTAGACTACACATTTCAGGAATGACAACAACCCACTACCACGACAAACACATAGTACACCACACCTTACACCATCAGGAAAAAAGTGTGATTACACAATACGCTCACATAGGAGGCGTTTATAGATGCGTAAAACGTAATAATTTAGCGCACCAATTCTGTGTGTCTCATAGATGGATAGTGGTGTAAGTGGTGCATTGGGCATTTGTAGAGGGAACGAATTGAATCCATCGAATTAATGAAACGCATTAGAGGAGGTGTGTGTGTTGAAGGAAGGAGTAAATGGAGAATGAAAACGAGAACGTTATCGGTATGGTTTTGGTCATAATAACAACAGTTATTCTTTATTATTCTCAATTGAAGACAGTTTAATTATTATTAGTTAGTGAGTGTGCTGAGAATAGACCGGCGTTGGGAAAGAACGAAGGAAAGTGGATGAGTGAGGTTGATAAGACGGAATGGTTCAAGGTAAGGAAGTGAGCATATTCTGCAGAGAGAGAGGAAAGAGCTTCATAATTAGATAAATTTTAATGGGGAACTGATGTGGGGTTTTTGGTGAGGCGGAGATTAAGGGGATGGGGTCTTTTTGTGAGGGGGTATGGGTTTGTAAGGCGCTGGCTCACAGGGATATGAACTCTACAATTGACCGAGATATCCACATGTGATTTGTGGTCCGGCTCCGAGATTATTGTGGATTACTCTTGGCGTGGGGTTTCTTCTTATGCTCGAGAGCTTTTACTTAAAGTTATTGAAGGGATGGGGATGTAAGGGGGCGGGGGTCATAAAGATGGACATTTGTATTTTCAGTCCTACTCCTTTGAACATGACGAGAAACTTTTGCTCGATTTTCAAACTTACTGATTACATTTCTGGACATGTTAAACTTTAATGAGATCGGGTTCTAATAGCGAGACATAGTGCTTAGTCGTCTCTTGCGGCAATGACCTTTTCCTATTCTGGTTTCTTTAATTTGGTATTAGAAGCACATGGACGGGCTGAGTGCAAAGTGCGGTCGTCACCGGGGGGCGCTTGCCCCATGCCATATGATTATTGATGGCTGTGCGGGGAGTCCAGGCGTCAAAGTGGGGGCTGTTGTCCGCATATAGTGTGCTAACGACTCTAGCGGGTCGTATGGTCCTATTTCAACTTGACGTCATGTTCTTCTTCTTAACTATCCTATTTCCGCTGCATGTTACGCGCTTAACCCCCAGATATAAGTGATGCTAAGGAATAGAAGAAATATATATGTATACAGAATATTATATATAGTATATATTATATAGTATATATATAATATTTAATATATATATATAATATATATATATATATATATATATATTATATAATATAGTATACTGTATATATATAATCATTTATTATATAAATAAGTATACTATTATAATATTAATATATTATATATATAATTATAGGTATATTTATATCGTATATATATATATATAAATATATACGTATATATATTAATATATTAGCTATATAAAATCCATAACACTCATATATAATTATAATTCTCATTATATAATTATAAGTAGATTATATATCCATAATATATATATATATCTATATATATATATATTATATATATACTATATTTATATATAGGTAATAAATTTCTTGAACTGTCAAAAATAATCCAACATAGGAAGCAAAATAATAACTAACAATTTTTAAAAATATTACATAAACAATTGCATTAATAATTGCGGATGCGATACGAATGGCGGGATGCGGATGTCAATACATCACTATTATATTTATATCATATTAATATATAATTTCTTTTATAATACTACTATATATATACTATTATATATTAATAATAGTAAGTATAATTCCCACTATATTATTTTAGCTATACTATAGTTTATAGTATATTTAGTGCAATTTATTATATACTATTATAGGTATAATAATCATTAATTATATATATTAGTAATATATTCTATATAGCTATACTAGAATGGTTTATTGCGTATTAAGCGATTCTTATAAACTTTCAATTACCCGATTAAATACTTTATTGCGCGACCACTTCAATCAATCATAAGATATAATATGTAACATTAATAGACATGAAACATTTATTTTAAAGTTCTCATATGTATATGTGTGTGTTGTGTTTGTGTGTGTGTGTGTGTGTGTGTGGTGTGTGTGTGTGTGTGTGTAGGTGTTGGTCTAGGTGTTTGCGCTGTGTGTCGTGTGCGTGTTGTTTACTTAACTTTGGACTTTTCAGACTGTGATTGAAATCTTTAAAAAAAATAAATATTATCATATAGATGACAATATTAAGGGAAATTCTTTTTTAAGCTCAAATAAGGAGTGTCGAAAAGCTAAGCAAGTGGAAATTACAGATTGTAGCAAAACGTTTTCCGCTACTACTTGTTACCTAAACGTTTCTTATTCGTTCTTACTTATCGCTTCTTTTGTTCTTTCGGTTATTTCGTTAGTTCTATTTCTTTTCTTTAACGGTAGTGGGTATGAGCTTAATTATTTAAAAGAAACTGATTGTTACTGTTGATAATGCATTTTATCTCTACTGAAAGAGTTTATATAAGGATTTCGACAAGGCATTTTTTATGCTTATACAATCTAATAAAGTGAAGCTATGGTAGTCAAACAGGAACTTTTTATGACTTTAACTATAATAAGATTCGCTATGCTAATCTATCAGGCCTTTTATGTCCAATTGCTATAGTGAACGCACACTTATGTATCTACGTACTCTTACTAGGACTTACTACTATATTCTAACTCACGTATCTAGATTTCCTATTTATGTAACACTAGAAATAGAACTAATGATATTAAGCAGCTTTTTTTAGTGGCTCTTACTATAAAGGGAAGATTATGTAGTTTGAGGTAAAGGACCTTTTGCTCTAACCTTACTATAGAAAGAAACTATTTATCTACAGCCTGTTCATTAATAACTTAACTTATGATGAATGAACTGTGTATTACAGCCTTGATTTACTTAACTAGCTACAGAGTTACTATCTACCTACGCATTTCTGCTTGAACTAGGAAAGAAAGATATGTAATCGTACAGCTTTTAATGCCATACTATAAATATGGAACTATGCATGCATACAGCATTTGTATGCATAGTCTCGAGGAAAAATAGAAGACTATGTTGTCTGCAGCTTTGTTATAGCCATTAGCTGGATAATAGACTAGATGTTCAGGTTACGTTTGGAGATGCTTACTAGAAAGACTAAGTGTATCTACGGCTTTGACGCGTGATAGTAAAGAGAAGCCTACTGCAATCTAAGCCTTTGTAATTCTTCATAAAAGAGCGTATGTATGCTCCAAAGCGCTTGTGTACATCGCTTGAGGATGCAAGAACTAGGGTATACTATTTTCATGACTTAGCCGTTCGCGGAACGTGTTTGTGATTAGACATTTGCATTGAAAATGTATAAACATTAAATAGTACCACAGAATCAATCAAAGTCCAATGATTAAGATGAGTGTGTATATGCATGAAGGAATCGGCAAATATATGGTCATTTGCCCATGGATAATTGATTTGTATTATACTAATTTATTATAGATTGGTTGTTGAAAATGGACGCTTGTTCGTCGTGTTTGCTAAGGTGACTCATAGGTGAATTTTGAAACTAGCTGGAACGATAGATTCCGACAGCACAAGACAGGGGCACATACGGCGATCACAACATAACACACACAGCACCACTCGACAAATCAAAACAAGCATAATAGTATGGGTATATAATAACGAGATAATGTAGTATATTTATAGTAATAGAGTTAGTTAAGATAGTATAATAATAGGTAATAGATAGATAGTAGATATTATACTACTGACGTATAATAGGATAGTATGATATTATAGTATATGACGGTAGGTATATACGGAGATACATAAGTATCACTAGATATTTTACAAAATGAAATATTCGCTATGCGACGTGCTATGATATAAGAATAAATATTGGCTGTGTGCAACGATGACTTTCAAGAATGAATATCTTCTATGCAAATTTTTTGGGATTATGCTAGTGCTCCTTCTTTATACTCTCTATTACTGTACAAACAGAAATAAAAAATTACCTAACCCGTAACGGTGATGCATAAACTAACCTAACTAATACTAAACGTACCTAACATAAAACTAACTCGCCAAACCATAACTAAACTAACTAAACGCTAACTAACTAACTAAATAATAAAGACTACCCTTACCGTAACCTAACATTCCTACAATGTAAGTATTGAGACTTTTAATTAAGGAGAAAAAATTATTACCAAGGGAAATTTACTTAAAGTTCAGACGACGGATTAGATCTGAGATATAGGTAAAGAAAGGTAGTGGGATGATTAGGATGAAAGGTATGATAAGAGAGAGGAGAGAGAATGAGAGGAGAGGATGAAATGAAAAATTGGCGAGAGAGAAAGAGAGAGGAAGAGGAGGGAGATAGATTGATAAGAGGATGTGAAGTGATTGTTATAGAGAAATACTATTGCGGAGGAAGCTTTCAGAAACTCTGTCATTACGTAAAGTTTCTTTCGTCGTAGGAAGATTTTTTTTAGTAAAAGTTTTATATTGTAGTTTAATTATGTTATGTATTATTATTATTATTATTTTATTGATTAATTATTATGTAGATCTATTCATTTATTTTGTTTTATTATTATTATTATTATATGGATTATTATTATTATATATGTGATTATTTATTTATGTAGGATTGCCGAGATAACACTATCTTCACTACGTTATTGATTTGGGTATTAATCTTTATTCAAGATCTTATGAGCATTTATAGTTATATATTATATAGTATTAAGTTATGACTATAGCATTATGTGGTATAATAATGCGTATGATTATATTTATAGAGGTATAGAGGTATTATAATATTTGTTTAGACATAGCTAACTACATATGAATATTGGTACTAGTATATATACCACTGTATAGTAGTACTTAGTTTAATATATAGTATGCCCACGGCTGAGCAATGACCTATATATATATTAGTATTGTTAATATAGAGTATATATATAGTATATATATATTATATATATATTTATACTAGTGATATATATATAATATGTATTATACACTAATATATTATTTTTTAGATATTTATTTATCGATATATCAATTATTATTATTATTTATATTTATCAATTTTTTATCCAGTTAATATATATAATATAATATCTATATTACCTATAGTATTATATTATGGATATATCTATTATATAGTTCTATAATATATAGTATAATTATGTATATGGAGTTTATATATATATATATCATAATTATATGTGAATATTGATAGTATTATAGTATATATAATCAGATGTGATAATTATAATAAATAGTTGTCATGGTGACAGTATACATGATATATATATAGTATATACATATAATATTATAATCATCATATATAAAGGTTATAGGTTTATATATATATGTAGATACTATGTATGTATATATAATTGTATATATTATACTATATATATATGATTTATATATATATATGATAGTAATAATAATTTGTCATTATTATAGTTATGTTATATATATGTAGGTAGTTGTGGGAAAGTTTATTTATTATAGTATATATAATACAATATATTTATATATAATATAATATATATATATAATACAGTATATATAATATATATTATATATTACTGATAATTAGTAGTAGATTATTAGATGAAATATATATAAGGATTTAGGTTACTAGCATGGTTATATATATAATAGTAGTATGTATTGTATATATATATATAGGGTTTATATATATAAGTATAAATATACATCTATGTTTATTGTTATTCTAAGTATTAAAATACTTATATTAGATAATAAGTATATTAATATTTTTGTGTATTAGATAAAATAATATAATAATATTATTTATATTACGTAATATATATATACTAGATATTGAAAATGTCACTCTAGCATTTTTGCTAATTGGTGGGTTTCATGTCGGCCTCAGGCTTTCGCCAAGGCGAGGTATATATATATAATACTATATACCTTATATATATTATATAATATATTATTATATAATTTGTATATATATAAGTATATAATATATATATTATATATATATATATATACTCTAATATAGTTTCAATATGATATATGAATAATATATATAGCATGTAAAATAAAGTTGATAAATTTATATATATATATACTATATAGATATATATATATATATATATATTATTATATATATTTAGTAATATATATACTGAATATAATAATATATTATTAAAATTTATATACTAATATATATATATATAGTATTATAATATATATATATATATATATATATATACATATATATTATATATTAGTATATATAGTATATCATAAGTTATATGAGATTTTACTTAATTATTTTTTTGTTATAATGACATATCCAAACCATAATTTTCTGAATATTTTCATTTAAATGCAATTAAAAGTAATGTTCAAAATATTAATAATAATAATGATAATAATCATTAATAAATGAATAATAATAATAATAGATCATAATAATAATAGTAATAATAATAATAATAATAATAATAAGTAATAATATAATGATAATATAACTGATTATCAAAATAATATAATTGAATAATAATAATACTATAATATAATATGATCATAATAATAAGAGGTATCGTGAAGACGAATGTCATCTCTCTCTGTCGCGCTCACCGGTCTCTCCGAAGTCTTCTCATCTCATACTCTCTCTCTCTCTCTCTCCTCTCTCTCTTCGTTTCTTCGAGGTGTCTTGAGAAATGTTTAATAATAAATAAAAAGTAAGAAATTTAAATAATGGTTTTGTTTATTCAAATTTTATTAACTTTATTTTGCGTAATAATATAAGGGACATGGTGAACCTAAAGGATCTGTGAAATCTCCCTCTCCCCCCCAAGATACCTGCGCCCCGAAATCCTTTCCCCCCGAATTCTTTCCGTCCTTACTCTCACACACTCGTGTTATCCAATACACTACGATCATAGATGCTAAGCCATAACATAGATTAAAAATAACCCTCTACATATATCATATATATATATGAATACTATATATAATTATATTTATATTATATATAAATTATATAGTCATATAGTACTATATTTGTGGATTTATATAATATGACTATATACATATCTAATATATATCTCATTATATATATATATATATTATATATAACCTCACCTGAGAACTACTATACTATAATATGCTATACTATACTCTATATATATATATATATATTTATATATAATATATATGATATTATACTATATATATATATATATATACTTTTATATACATAGATGATATCCTCATCGCCACGTTGCTAATTAATGTTTAAAATACCTGACTTCTGTTTAACCATTATTAAGATTGTCTACATTCGACTTTTCCAATTTAAAATATTTTTTTGCTCCTGACGCTCTTCTAGTCACCAGTCAAATATACGCAGAATTTCAAAAACTTTTTAATTTATCGTCCGTATATTACTGAAAAAAGAAACCTCAGTGAACAAGCAAAGAGTCAGTCTATAACATTTTCATTATAGATCAAAGAACTATGCATCTACAGTCTGGAATATATGACTATCAAGAACTAGTCGTCTACAACCTGGTGTACTTCACTTACTGTCGAAGAACTAGACATCTACAACTGATCCACTTACTATAAAAATATGCATCTAAAGTTTTTTTCCCCTGGGGGTTTATACTTACTATCAAGAACTAGGCGTACTACAAACTGGTGTATTCATATATATCGGAGAACTGAGGCAATCAGTACAGCTGGAACCATTAGCTCATTTAAAACTATCATCTACAGTCTGGTAATACCTTACTATCAATGAAGCGTAGGTTTTACAGATTTCTGGATGTACTCATTACTGCCGGAAAAACTAAGACATGCTACAACCTGATACACTTATTTTAAATGTGATCTAAGTCTTGGTTATAGGCGCCTTATTAATCCCGAAAAACTAGAACTCTATACAGCCGGACACTTTAGCTTACTGTTAAAGAAAATGACATCTACAACCTGGAACATCTTACTATTGAAACTATGCATCTACAGTCTGGTATACTTTACTATCAAGAACTAGGCATCTATAGCCTGGTATATTTTACTTACTATCAAAGAACTAGGCATCTACAGCCTAGTAAACCTTACTACTAAAACTATGCATCTACAGTCTAGTAGTATACCTTACTATCAAGAACTAGGCATCTATTGACTGATGTACTTTACTTACCATCAAAGAACTATGCATCCACAGCCTGGTACACCTTACTATCAAGAACTAGTTATCTACATCCTGGTATACTTTACTTGCTATCAAAGAACTAGGCATCTACAGCCTTAACACATTTCTATTAAAACTATGAATCTACAGCCTGGTATACCTAATTATAAAAACTATGCGTCTACAGCCTGGTATACCTTACTATTAAAATTATGCACCTACAGCCTGGTATACCTTATTATAAAATAACTATGCATATACAGCCTGGTATACCCTACTATAAAAGAACTATGGATCTACAGCCTGGTATACCTTATTATAAAATATCTATGCATCTACATCCTGATATATCTTACTATCAAAGAACTACGCATCTACAGCCTGGTATACCTTTTTATAAAGT